>LUCG01176754.1:0-18370 GCA_001633085.1 Carthamus tinctorius
GCACTTCTCATTTGAACCTAGTACTGTATGTATATATATATATATATATATGTATGTATGTATGGTAAGCAAGCTGGCTAGCAAAGGCAGGAACCCAATATGGTGGGTGCAATTAAAATTCCAGCCCACTTGTTGCTGCCCCAAACTAATCTTACAATATTTGTTCTCTTGTTTTCCGATCAACCCCATATTAATTTTAGCAATTCTTGGAAGTTGGAACATCACACTTTACCAACACAATCCACTCTTTTTTCAACTATATTGATTCTACAACATAAGATCAAATTGAAGATTTGGGAAGATCATAAAAATTCAAAATTGAAGACTTATTTTTCTCTTTAAAAGATGATAAAATCAGACAAATCCATCAGCTCGTTAATCAAAAGATGTACTTCTTGCATAATATTTGAGAAGGTTAAATGGAACAAAGATCCAATTACAAGTTATAGATTAGCAAAGCATCAAAGTACCGACACAAATGAGCCATCAAAGTAGCAATCCTTGGGCTATATTTGTATGCGACTGTAGTGGATCAATTATGTGTTGTGTTGCTTCTTTTTTCAATGTAAAAATTAATGCCAAAGATCTTTATGTGAACCTGCCATGGCAGAGTTAGGAATGTTGCACGAGCACCGCAATTAGCCCATCATAAGCAAGTATGTTAACTACTGCTAATCTCCACAGTTCGGCTTAGCTGGGTTTGATTCTATTAGGTGCTACCGATTCTGCTCTTTCTAAGAGAGTTTTTTCCTGTTCAAGTGTGTGTTGTAGCATTGGACTCGGGCCCAGCAAATTTCATCAGTCGATTGTTGGATACCACCCGCTACCACGGTTATAAATAAAAGTACCTACTACTGCTAATGGTGTGAATAAACTATTAACATCAAAATCTTGCTATACTTCATCTCAAACTTACTGAAACTTGCAACTTACTCTACAAGTATTTGTCTATTGATCAAATGCTTAAGACAGTCTTTCAGTGATGACAAAATAGAGTCATGTTGTGCCTCAAAACCGTCAACACTTGCAACAATGGACAAATATAGCATTTTGTCCCTTGAAATCTCACCGAAAAGATGAGATAATCACTGCAGAATGCAGATTTGTAGGACATCCTGAAAATATATATTGTTGCACTTTCATGTGAAGAGGCTACTTAATGTGCATCTGTGAAAGCAATGTTGAAGCGAGGGACAAGAAACAACTGACCCAATGGTGGGCTTGCATAGTTGTATTCTTGATTATTTTCATCTTATAGCTCTCATTGATATTATATCCACATAAATGAAGCTGACTCATCATACAGAGAAGGGGAAGTAGAATTGGAATCTAACAAATGGAACCTTACATTCCTCAAAATAAAAGAAGTTATTATTAACCATCAGCTCCCCCAGTGAACTCTTTGTTGATCAAGGATACTCTCCTACGATGCATTGTATATCATGCATCACTTCTAAAGCTCAAAATGATCAAGTACCTCACAGTAAACAATGTCATTATATTAGCATGTCTTAAGACTTAAGAGAATGACATTAGAAAATAATCCTTAAAACCCAATAGAGGTTGCAACTTCAGAAACACTGTGGAGACGCACCAGCACATCTTATAGTTCCCAAGGAAGTGAGATTAGCTATGTCAGCCTTCTAGCAACTAGCAAAGTTTGGATTTCTAGTGAAAACCCATATAGCCTAAACCAAAAAAACTCTATCTAAAACATACCCCAAAATATCAATACCCTGTTGGCTAATGTGCTGTTCCAGGAAAGCCTTGAAGCAAGACCATAAGACAAGCATCATCATTCACTCATTCAGCACCTCATTTCATGCTAAACTAGATCAACATAAGGTCGATATGTGCGTAAAGAAGCACAAAGCAAAAAACCCGACATCTTATATCATAAAGTTTCACTGGTTTAGGATTGAATTTGAAAGGCCTTCTTTTGAATTATGGTGGCAGATACATTGATACTGGGATTTGAAAATTCTAAAAATTGATGCTGCTGTATCTGTATACTCATATGTGTGCAGGCGCATTTGCATACTAGGTATAACAGACCTTATAACCGATAAAATCGAACATATAAAATTATTAAGCTTGTGACCATTATCAATAAAAAACTATATCACCTAGCTTGCTTCTTTCTCCCCTAACTGTACTTCTGATCTTGAGCCTTAATTTGTCCATGTCCATCAAAGGGTAAATAACTAAAAGCATGGCTGCTTCCTTGGTCATCATGTATATAGTTATGTACTTCACATGTGAATTGTGATATCATGTAGTATAAAAACAACAGCAAAAGCCACACAATCTTCAAATTGAGGAAGTTTTTTTATTTACAACAATAAAATCATTAACCATCAGTTCATATAAGGAACGGAAAAGGCCGAAATCCAAGCTCTGAAGTACAAGACAGTGAGAAATGCATACATACCATTTCTTAAACCCCACCATGGGAAGTTGTTGTAGCCATGGAGCTTAATCTCTTCTTCCTATCTTCTTCATACTCAGGGTCGTCTGTAGGCAATTCATACCTACAAACAGGACAAGTGTTCCTCGAGCCTAACCAAGGCACTATACAATCTTCATGATACATATGGCCACACGGCAATTGCTTCGCAATCTCCTTCTCATTGTTGAATACTTTATCTTTACATATAGCACAAGCTTCAATATCAGTTGATTTTACCTCAACAGTCGGTAGTGCTTCGATTGCAGATTTCGCCGCCGGTGGCGCTCCTCTCCTCCCGCTGCTATCGCTCTCCGCTAGGTTTTGAAGCAACGCTTCGTATCCGGCGGCATCGACGTAATCGCCTGGATTGCCTACGTAACCATCGCCGTCTCCTCCTGGAACTTGAAACCTGAATTCGATCGAGTGATCTTCGAGTCCTGTTAGGATCTCGCCCCAATCAAGCATCCGGTTGCGACGGCTTAACGCTCGAGTCGCGAAGTCACGGAGTCGGAGACGGATCACATCGCGCCTTTGCCTTCTACGGAGATCTTCATCTTCTTCTTCATCTTCCTCTTCGATTCTCTCTCGTTCTTCTTCGTTCTCATCAGATCCATCGCGAGCTCGACCTCGATCTCGATCTCCTTGATTGCGATTTTCATCGCCTTCGTCTTCGTCATCTTCATCATCATCGTCCTCATCGTTATCGTTTTCATCCCATCCGTCGAGTTCGATTCGGAGATAATCACTGTCGTCACCGTCTCGGTCAGGAGGAGGAAGTGGAGGCGCGTCATCGTGACGCGCCGCCTGAGCGATTAACCTAAGGACCTGAAGGAACTCCTGGCCGAAGGCAGGGTGGTCGTCGTCGGTTACTTCAAGCGGCGGAGGAGGATGGACGGAGATCGACTCAACAAATCCGTTCTTGCATTCGAAGCAGATAACGTCGGGCTGGTCGGGTAGGGTTTCGATCGGAACTCGCTTATCGCACTGGTAGCACCAGTACTGTGTGGTGGTATCAGGAACTGAAGGAGGCGTCGGCGGTGGTGGTGGTGGCGTCGGCGGCGAGTGGGTGGATGACGGAGTTTCGGCCATTTATTGGTAGGATTGATGAATCAACTCCGCAAGGAGTGTGGGTGGAGGAGTCAAGAATGAATTTGGGGAAATTGGGGGATTTTATATGGCGAATGGTAATTATGTAAACCTAGCTTAAGAAATCATAAAATAAACTGATAAATTATGTTTCATGTGAATTTATGGCATGTTTCATAATTATATGGTAACTTTATAAGATAAGTTTATTATGTGAGTTTTATCAAAACAAAATCTTGTTTAGTTGGATAGGAATGAAAACAGGATGATGGCGAACTTGAACAAATCTAGTTTCTTGTTGGGTTTATGACTTTTTTGGATAACAAATTATTTGATTTGTACTTAATATACTTATATCCAATATACCATTCAACTATTTTTTGTACTTAATATACCATTGAATTATTTTTTTCGTACACATTATACCATTGAACTATTTTTTTTGTACATATTATACCATTAAATAATGTGTACAAAAAAATAGTTCAATGGTATAATATGTACAAAAAAAATAGTTCAATAGTATAATGTATACAGATCCACGTCAAAACGGGCTATTCTCGATTGCAATGGTATAATACAAAAAATAGTTCAATGGTATATTTAGTACAAATCAAATAGTTTGTTATCCAAAAAAAATCATAAACCCTTTCTCAATAATGATTATCCAAACACGTTTTTATTCTAAGGAACCAAAACTATCCTAGTATTCGTAAACAACTCTAGTTAAAAATTAACTTATAAATTAAAATTTATTTTAAGTAATATTTCAATTAAAAATTAACTTATAAATTAAATTTTATTTTAGGTAATATTTCAATAAGCTCCACAAGTATTTTTTTTTTCCTTTCAATCATTATTCATAGTTTTTTTTAACTAAATTTTCAACATATAAGATATTTTACATTTTATCTAACTTATTAATTGGGTTTTCTTTTGTGTTACCATATACGACTAGTTAATCAGTTGTTTTATCAATTTAATGTTGATTTATTGGGCAACAACTAGTTTATCAATTTACATTTGACTTATTGGTCAACAACTAGTATATCCGCCAGTTTATCATTTACAATTGACTTATTGGCCAACAACTAGTTTATCAGCCAGTTTATCGATTTACAATTGACTTATTCGCTAACAACTAGTTTATCACCCAACCACTAGTCTGCCAATGACATATCTTATAGGTTCATAACCTTTTTTTTTACCAAACATGACCGATTTATATGCTAGTTTAGTAATTTACAACTGATTTATCTGCAAAAACCAGTTTATTAGCTTGTTTAACATTTACAAATGACTTATCAGCAAACAACTAGTTTATTAGTTGTCTTATCAATCTATAATTGATTAATAGCTAGTTTATCAGTCAACCACTGGTTTGTCAATGCATAAGGTTGTGTGGTTGGTTTCTATCACGTCATGTATGGATAAAGCTATTTGTATAGGTTAACCTGTTTGTATATGTTGGAAAGTTTTTTGTTTAGGAGGTGTTTCTCATAGATGGAAGGAACATGTTTTTTTTAATTAGGAAGGAGATGTTTGGGAAAAAAAACCTTGGCTTTCTGCATTAAGCTCCCCATAGATACTTACCGAATAAACCACTTTCAATACCCTTAAGGCTTAAGCCACTACCAAAAGGTCATGTATAGCTGACTGAATAAATTGAGTCTCATTAAGCATTTAAGCTTGTTAAGCTGTTAACAATTGACCCATAAACTTGGATGAACCTTCTCTGCATGATATATGAATCTTCTTTTTAATAAATTTCATCTGTATGCAGTGTCTCTTATAATATTTTTCAAAACTTTGATATAACCCAAATGAATGTTTAAGTAGCAACCCCTTAAATTAACATTATAAGCCTACGGTGAGAATGATTTAAATCATTAAGACCGCAATTTTGAACGGTTACAATTGTTGAAACCTTCATGTCTAGTGACAATGAGGTGTTGAAAGCAGTATTCAATATGGGTATCAGAGTATGGTTGTCTTGTATAGGAAAAAAAAAACTATATAGTAGATCCATCATCCATATATAAAAAAATAAATAGAACCTATTACATTACTATTCAAATTACAACATATATATCTCATATTCTATCTTATTAACTAAGATAGTAGATGACATATATTAAGTTAGGTTTTCCAATCCAATGATTGGCCATCCTGGAGTCAAAATAATTGTGGTGGTGATGAGGAGTGTGGAGGTTCATTTTCAAAAAGGTTTTTGAATCATTTTATTACAGTTTATGTACATTCTTTGTTTTGAATGGTTTATTTGCATTGGCTTAGGTGGAGCATGAGACTTTGATATAACATTCTTAGGATTGTTTGATTCATAGAAAGGAATTTAATGGAATTAGAATCTATCGAAGGAATTTGATTTTGAAAGAATTGGAACGAAATTTGATGTAAATTGATTATGCGCTTGGTTAGTAGGAATTCAATTCTTTCACTTAAACCAAAGGATGATGAATTCCCTGAATCGCATATATAATTCAAATGAATCCATCAAGTTCATATCACGAACCAAACATCACAAAAGAAAATTACATTCCAATTCCATCAAATTTCTTTGAATTCCATGAAATGAATCAAACAACCACTTTATGCATTTTCTCTATTTCACATATTTTTAATTGAGAAAACTAATACACTCAAAAGATTTAAAGTCCAAATAAAAAACAACTAAAAACTAAAACTAAACAAATAAGAGCATCGAAAACCCAACAATCTCACATAGCGCCCACCGGCCCACCGCTACAAATGAGAACCGTTGTGGCCGTTGGTAACCACCACAACTCCAGTGTATTTGCATTTTAGTCCCTGCACCTCCATTCTCTGCACCTCCATTCTCTTCCTCTTTCATTGGCTCTAAGATGAAATCACCCTTTGCTCCACCATACAACCACTACAGGGTTGTCTCTACAACTATCCGATGGTTCCTTCAACATTGCTGCAAAACAAAACAACTTTGGGAAGCAATGGTTCAACGTTGTACAAAATGGATCGACAAAGCAACTGTGCATAACGGGAGAAGGTGACTACAAGGGGCAGCAGGAGAAGAGAAAAAGAATAAGAGGTACAAGTTTCTAAATTGTTTTTCTTTTTTATCTAATGAGTTGGTTTAGATATGTTTTTTTAATTAACAATGATGTAACATAAGGGATTTTAGCAATTTTTGTTTTTCAACAACTATGATAAATTGTATACTAAAATAGAAAAAAAGATTAGAGAAACTTTAAATATCTTGAAATAGAAGAGAAATTATTATTTTTATAATTCTCGCCAATAAGGGTATAGAAAATAAATGGTTAAGAGATAAAAAATATTTTTTTAAATGTATTGAATATTTTTATAATATAGCTAATTTTAAAATTGCTAAAATAGAGTAGCTTTCAGAATTGAATGCAATTTTTTTTAGAGATTCCGACTTTTAATACTTCATTTTAGAGAAAATATAACATAGTTGTTGATAGCTACATCATACTGAGGTAACGAGTTACCTAATAAATAGGTAAAGAGACTCTTAAATGCATGTAAAGTTTGATTCAAACCCAAAAATAATAACTATTAAAGTTGGTTTCTTAAAAAAAATTACAGTAATAATTACAATCTATTGAAATTTTCCTGTTTGAAAACTTAATAAGCTCAAATAATTAAAACCGAGTCAAAATCACATTTTAAATACTCCGACAACCTCTCAAAAGATTTCCAGAAAAATTATTGTGCTGAACTTGAACTTTCAATAGTCATAATAAAATTTTAATTCATTAAAAAAAACTAATAGTATCATTAGTCTAGTGGTAAGGCATTGTTCCGGTCTAATCCCATCTAATCTATGTACCAAACGCTACTAAATTAAACCGTAAGGGCAAATACAAATCCATACAACTCATTCTTTTATATAAAAATGTTAAGATAAATGTACCTAATTATAACTTTTCTGTCATTGTTTAACAAAAATAATCATTAGGTTGAGGGTTTCAGTCCCTTCCTCTTGTATCTTTTTGTATTACAATTCAAGGAAGGACCACATGTCAACAAAGGTCAAACCAAACACAATCTCAAAGTAGTAGCCATGGCTATGTTTGTTTACTAAACATTTATCCAAAAAGTTTTTATCAGTTATTTTGTCTTAAATAGATTAAAATAATAATCAATGAAATTCTTACCCGGTAAGAATAATAACAAAGATCCAAAGTCTCAACAAGTATATAAGAGTAACGACTCTTGCCTGTAGGTGTTTACCGAATAAAAACCTTGCATTTGGTGTTGGTGTAATACACTAAGACATTGTTTGACAAAAATAACTTATAAGCTAGCTTACAAAATGGCTTATTGATAAGCTATTAGAGTAGCTTATGAGAGATTTTTTATAACTTTTATCAATTATAACCTTGTTTAATATTAATTATTGTTATTAGTCAAAATAATTATTAATAAATATTAGTTATATCTATTGTTAATATATATTAGTTATTAGTAACTATTAACTTAAAATAATTAAAAGTAATTACTAATTATTAATTAATTTTAATTATACATTATATATCAATAGTAATTGTTAATTATTTATCAATATTATTTGTTAAATCAATTATTTATAATTAAGAATAATATAACAATCTTAAAAATGTTTATGTTAATTACTTTTAATTTAAGTTATACTTATTTTTTCATAGATGATCAAAATATGATAAATATTTGGACAAAATATTTAATTTAATTATCAATTATATTCTTTTTAAAATACTAATTAGTTAAGTTATGCGAATTTGACCAATTTTTATTTATTTATATTACATGTAATGGTTAATTAAATCATAAGTTTAATATAGATTTTTTAAGACTTATTGTTACAAATTCTAAATTTGTAGTATATATATATATATAATCAATTTTATATATTCTTTAAATTAATATATTATATTATTTAAGTTTTCTTTACTATCTTGTTTTTGTATTAACTAACATATTATATTATTGGAAATTTATTTTAATCATATTATAAAATATTTGTAATTGATTATATATTCATGACTTTTTTGATCAATTTACTTGCTTATAAACTAGTTTTTGTTAAACAACATAACTTGCTCATCAACTAGTTTATTAACTAGCTTGCCAAACATAGCCTAAAATCATATCCGATAAGCGTTTGAGTATTGGGTGAAGTGTAAACCCCGCTTAGTCTTATTTTGCAACTTCAAGTCTCGAATTAGGTCATTTCTTGCTAATTTTTCTTCATTCTTTTTGCACAACAATTTTGGTAACATTTTTACCAACATTTTGACATACAAAAAACACTATTTTCCAACAAAAAAAATGAGTTTTATTTTTTCATTTAAAGTTTAATTTTTTAAAACTAAAACCCAATAAATTTGACCAATTGACCCATAAAAATATAAATATAACATATGAGGTTATTAGAGTTATGTGGAAACTTAAAAATGAAACTAATTGACATAAAAACTCTATAAGGTTTACTACAAGGTTGTGGCGTACTTGTTAAGATCTGTGGGGGAAGTGATTTGTTAACCCTTCTATCCCAGGTTCAAATCCAGGCGTTTTCAAATTGTGACCACTGAGGATTAACTCAGCATGTTTAGTTATCGGTGAACCTTGCCATGATTAGTCGGGACAAAGTCCCGAATACCATTCTAAAAAAAAAAACCTGTATAAGGTTTGGTTGAGCATTCTTACCACAATCGAGAAAAAATGGAAGCTCTTAACTTCTAAAGCCTTCTTCCACGATCTCTTCTTCCTCTGAACCAACAAGTTTCTTGAAGCAAATTATACGTTGAGAGTTAGTTATATTTATTTATATAAAAAAAGAAATGGTGAAAAGGCCACAAAGTCGAGCCCATACGGATACGGCTGCCAAATCACAAGGCCATACCAGCCCCCATCTCCAAATCTCATTTTTTGTAAAACAGGCCCCACAAGTTTGAATGTTTCTTACCCTTTTTTGGACAAAAGGTTGACACAGGTAACCCCGACCGGTCCATAATCGTTTACCAATTCCGTAATGTAGGGGCATGCCTGACTCACTCAGCGATTGTGGCTATGGGAGTGCCTCAGGCTTTGAACCAGGACCATTCGATTTTGGACAAATGTTGCTGCTCTCACCCATTACCAACTGAGCTTGAGCCATTGACATTTACACTCTGCATGTTGTTGACATAAAACTTTAGCAATTTTGATCCAAGTAACTATAAACTCTTTTATTCACATCTCATTTTCATTAAATGGTGTACGTGACCTATTTTAACTATTATTTTTTTTTTTCGATGTTTTTGGTCCACTTAAATAAAAACTTAGTTTGTTTTACTTCCACTTTTTTTTCTTTTCTTTTCTTTTTGTATTTATCTATCTCATTTTGAGGTATCATATTTATAATCAATGAGTATGATTGCTAACCATATGAATGATGAGTGAAATGAAGATTCACATAAATGGCAACAAGATAAGTGGTTGATAACTATTCAAGTGGCTCATATTTATTTGTCTATCTCATTTTAAGATATCACATTTGTAATCAGCGACTATGATTGTTAACCATAAGAATGATGAGTGAAATGAAGATTCACATAAACGGGTAACAAGATAAGCGGTTGGTTACTATTCAAGTGGCTCTTTTGTTTGGCTTTGGTCGCTTGTTGATGTAAAACTCAAAACTCAATCACTCGTGTTAGTTTTAATCATATAGTTGGTAAATAAAATTAAACGTCGTCTTATAAAAGAAATTGCTTTCCACAACCACTACGAAGATTAACATGAAAGAAGTGGCTCGCACCATGACAAGCCATGGCGACCAATAAATGATACTAGTTATCAACAACAAGAGGCAATACATACTGTAATGCAGGAGACATTCCTGACCCACTCAACGGTTGTGGCTATGAGGGTGCATCGACTCGAACCCAGAACCATTTAATATTGTACAAACCTGCTCCCATGCATTACCAGTTCAGCTACACATCATTGGAACCAACCCAACAATATTTGAAAACCTTTAATCAAAAAGGACAACCATTTATTGAACCACGTTAGTATAATAATGACAACCATTTATTAGATCACATTAGTATAATAGTGAGTGACATCATATCACATTCATCCAACTCTTAACTAAATTAACGGAATCTAAAAGCATATGAATGAGGAAAAAATCATTTCAACTGTGTCAAAAATTTATGTTAATAAATCATAGGTAAATTTTCGAATACTTTGATTAATTATTATATCTTTTCTATAAAAGGGGTAGAAATTATAACTATTTTCTCATGTTCTTTGTTGCCTAAACAAGCAATTAAACCACTCTTTCGCAATTACCACCTTCCCCCCTCTTTTTTTTCATACCACATAAAGCTTCTTATTTAAGACCATCAACTTTCATAACAATGTTCTATGCCAATGGATCTTGTTTCCACGGTGGCTGCTGGCGTTTGCAGTCACCGGAGAAACCATCCCATCCGCCATCAGGTTCTTGCCGTTTCACTCCAACGACCCAACTCGACTCATTCATAACCTGTCTGTTTCCTCCATTCATCATCAACCCAGAGTTCAAATCTTCAGAACCACCACCACCACCCATGTTCATAAGGAAAGCCGGTGGCGGTGGCTGAGTGGATGACGACCCAGCAAATTGAGGCGGAACCCCACCTCTCGGGTCAACAACCGTATATGGGGTGGTTGTACCTACTGGTCCATATGGAGAAGAGAAATACATCGATGGAAAACCATAATGCCCATACAAACCCATGGAAGATCCGGACGCCCAACCACCGCTGCTCCTCCCCAAACCCAGCTCCAGTGCCGGCTCCGACATCCTTCGGTTAGGAGGCTGTGGAACAACATTCTCGACTACGGTGCCAAACAACGAAATAGCAGACTCGTCTCGGCCTCGAGAAGCAGTGGGGTTGCTCAATAGATTACCGAGATTAAGATGATTCGAAAAGCCATCGTTTGGAAACACCAATTGGTCGTTCAAATTCAAATCGATGTTCCTCATAGGAGGCTGCATTATAGACGACGAAGAGGATTGAGATGGACTTCGGCATCCGTTTTGATTTAGAACAACGTTGTCGACACTGCCATCGCCCAGACTATTAAGATCCAAATGCAACCTCTTTGATCTCCTTGGACTTGCCTCTATCGAAGATTCTTCCCCAGAAGGAAGACCGGATACGATTGGGTTTTTCAAGTAACCTTCGATCTTATCCTCACTGTCTTCAGCAACATTCAGATCAATATCGAGACGATCTGAACCTTGTTTAGAGTTGCTGGAGGTCCCACACTCGGAAATCCGTCGGAAAGCGCTGGTCACGGCCGATCCTTTCCATCCAAAGTTACCCTCAAACCGCAATGCGGGCAATATATCAGCCCTGGAAGCAGAAACAACAGAGATCGGAGTTGTCGTCGAATCCATGGGACGCTCAATTTCTTCAGAACAACCGTCTTGATTCAAATCAAACCCGGCTTCCGATTCTTGAGCCACCTCAGAAACCGAGCCAAGGGTGGTTTCACCATCATTAACACGCATAGCATTCGGTCCAGGCTCAGATGAAGCCAGCTTAGTTGAACCACCAATCAGTAGGCTTTCTTTTCCATTTCTAGAGTCGGAACTCTCAATTCCACCCGTAGAATCAACTTCTTTTCTTACAACCTCCAAAGGATCCACCATCCCATAATCCGGTTCCATGCTCGACCCACCACCACCTTCACCCTCTACCGATGGTTTCGAGTCACATAAAGCAATTCCCGAATCACCCTCACTCTGGCCACCAACATGTTTCTTTATATCATCAGCCCCACTCTCACTTTCAGCTACCCCACATTTAGAATTATCACCACCACTGGAATCCACCACCTCTTCATCTTTGTCACCGGTATCACCAGGGCCCACGGTCTTATCCGCTGATGATTTTGGAGAAACAGCCACCGGATAATTTGTTTCATCATCCTGCTTCCGCAACCACTTATCACACAAAGCTTTCGCTTTCTCATGAACCACAGAATCATTATGACCAACAAGTTCTAGAACATTCGGTAGTATTCCAGAACACACCAACCTACCGTCATCTATCTGCAGCCTGTCAAGTGCTGTTAACAACGCAATGGTCGATTCATGGACGCCAGATTCATTTCCAAATTTGCGAGCACCTTTGAGCCACCTATTGACGAACCCGAGTCCATCCAATTCAACAAAAAGATCAAGGCAGTCCTTGCTTTTAGTGGCTGCAATAACATTTGCAACGATATCCAACTGTGTGGATGCATCACCAACATTCTCAACGACACAATATTTCTCCTTTTGCATCACAGTCATGAGCTCCTTAACTCTATCAGGAGATGTGAGCCCATTTTTTAACTCGGCTAAGGTAAAGAAGTCCTCGAGCATCATAACGCTTCACCTGTCAGTTACTACTTTCCAAGACTGAATGAAAAACAATGGCATTCAAGGACACTTACTCTCATTATTGCGAAACCGTAAACACGGCCATTGAATATCAGTTAACCCATACCCTGCAAAAAAATAGACATTAGCAGAGTGCATTTAATTGAGTGATGAAATAAATTATTTATGGGAATCTGGCTACAGCTTATGGGAAAACGAAGATCACACGCCCACCATTTTATCATTTTATGCATTAGGAAAGGCGTAAAGTATGCATGAAGCTCTATGGAGTGTGCTTGGTTGAGATAAACGGTTCTATATTTTGAAGGCAAAAAGATGTGAATTCTTACCTCTATTTAAGGTTCAACCTTTACAAATGGACAATCCCTTTAAAACATACATCTTAGGAAAAACGGCACAAAGAATAAGCATGTAAATGCAAAACAGCGTGTGATGATGCAATGTTGAGAGAAAGATGAAACAATTCCAAAATCTTTCTTACAACATGGAAAGAATTGTAAACTTGGGTTCCGATATGATCTACATTGAGTTCCTTTGGATATCGTTTGTGGGCAGTATCCTACAACTATCACAAAATAACGGGAACATTATTTAAGAAAAACTTCACATGTGGAAGATGTGTAGAATTGCTCTTCAATTGTATCTCTAAACAAAAAAGAGAGAGAACACACAAACAAGCAGAGAAAGTTCATGCACTGAACTTAAAACAACGATAACGTAATTGGAAAGAATGAGAAGTGCAACAAGTGTAAATCATTTGAGGAAGTTCAAAAATGGTTAAAACATTTGTCCTAGTGTACTAACCTATATCCATAATTGACTTCTATCTTGCATCCCTCTTAAAATGGTAAGATTTATTTTTTTAGATCAATCTTGATGGAGGAACAGTGTGTAATCATCTTATAACCGTAAACCTTGACAGAATAACACATACGAAAATGAAGAAAGGACAAGCACCCTAAATACTAAACAAGGATAAACAGTGCTCATAGGTTAAAATCTATGAAACTGCTTTAGATCTCAGATGATCGACCAACATGAAACGGTGTTAGCTATATTGTTTAAACTTTAAATACATCATTCGGTCAAAAGCTGTCATATATATCCACTTTGAATCATTCTGAAACTAAAACGTCAAAAAAAGGCTCAAGTGATGTCTGCTTAAGCTTCAAGACATCGCATTCATAAATTTTTTAGTTGTCATTGAAACAATTATGCCAAGGTGATTAATACGGAAACAAAACAAACTTTAGGCTTCAGTAAGAAATTAAGGGGGACAAACACCAGAAAAGGAAATTGTAGCCACTAGGAGTTCTTAAATGAAATAAATAGACAACGATTTGACTGCGTATTTTTAAGTTAGTCAGGCAGTTTATAGTCGATGACAATTACAGATGTAAAATGTCATGTATTTGAGTAGTAAGGCAAGAGATATAGTCATACAAATGCATTATTATGCTTGCTGGTGACTCAATCTCCATCTACTTGCATAAATTAAGAAAATAATAACAAGTTAACATAAGTTGTTTTCATTGCCCCTAAGACCCAATTAAGCAACGAAATAGAAGTTACCAGTAATCAAATTTATGTTATTTTCATTCGAGGGAAACACAAACATGCTCGTTCTGTCTCAAAAAATGCAAGGTAAATTAATATGCATGCTTTCTTCCTTTTGCTACCAACATAACTTTCATCTCTTAATACAGTATACAAGAATGCAACTGCCACACACACCAGTTACCTATATGCTATATTAGAAAATGTAAAATACAAAAGAAAGATGTCTACCAACCGTAAGACACATGCCTAACCTTAATGGACAAAACCAATGATGCTTAAAGTACAGCAAAGTGCCCAGGCAATAAACCTATTCGGCCACTAAATGTCCACAAATGTAAAAAGTCAATCATATGATATCAACCATCTCTTAAAAAGTCAATCGTATGATATCAACAAGCAGAAAGTTTATGTATAAGCTATAACACACAACTCACTAATGTGCAACCATTATATCCAAACCATTAAGATTACTTATTCATCCTTGAAAAAATCCAAATAAAGTCAAAACAATGACGTTCTTGATACCTTTTTTTGACATCAACAAACTTTCACTCTGCTTTTATAAGATTCTAAGAAACACATTATTTTCAAAATCAAAACTCGGAAGATAAAAAAACTAGTTTGGAGGTGTATGTTTCATAATTGAGAAGTACAACTAACATGTTTATCTTCATCGTCCTCGTTTCATTGAAATGAATGATATATAGAAGTATGTTGCATCAAATATCAGCCAAATTGAACATGATCGACCAAATGTGAAAATTGAAACGCATCACTGCCATATAAAGGAGCTAACATACCTACTAACATTAAAAAAAATAACCATTAAGATAATTGTAAACACACATTCCTTTTCTATTTTCTTTCTTGTGTAAAAAGAGCCATTGCTACAACAGTAATGCAACCAACTGCAAGTATAAGACGTTAAACAAGATTCTACACTTACTTCCTGAAAATTCACCATAGAAAAGTGACACACAAACTTAACATGGTAAAAGTTTTGTTTAGTTTCGTTTTGGCTTCAAAAAGCACACTGACAATTGATTATTTTCCTCAAAGAACAATCGATCAAAAAGGATGTTAATCAGATTGGGGAAGGCCAACTCCTTATCAAGTTATTTAAAGAAAAAAAACTAATATGGAACGCTATCTAAAGATTAAACAATGAACATTATCATAGAGATATACCAACACCAATTACCAATTCTCTAGCAAAATTAGCCAATGTAAGCCAAAAACAAGAAAGACCCTAATTCATTCATAGAAGAAAATTTTACCAACGGATTCGAAATTCTTGATGATCAGACAGATTGTAATGCAACAAGAGCCACCGAATCACAAATCAATCAATCCTGTAACCAAAATCAATAAAAACATAAATTTCACATATGTATTACTCTGAAACCTAAATTCAAAGCAAAAGAACATACAAACAAAACAACAACTCAAAACACACCAATTCCAAAAACAAACAAAGAAAAAGTCTGTGATTGCAGGTTTTCCAAACAAATTGAATCACTAAAGCTGCTTGATTACTTACAAAAACAGCAAGAAACCTTTCAACCCCAAATCGCAATATTTTCAACTGAATACGGAACCCTATATATAGAGAGAGATTCGCCCTCCAATTTACAAAAGGGGCGAGTGTGAACACGTAGATACTAATAAATGTGGATCCTATAGAATCCTCCGGGATTACTGTAATCTAACAAACATTGTCATTTAGATAAAAGAAACAAAAAATGTATAAATAAATATAGGAAGGAATAATTACCATCAATGGCAACGAAGACTGAATCCATCGCCTGTTGTTTATGAATTCAAACCAACAGACTTCATAATCATGTAGCAAGCGCCAAGAAAAGACTTGGAAATTTGAATTTTGTGTTTTTCAGTACAACGCCATGGATAGTGCTTCCAAGTTTCCCCAAATTCTGAAAGCTGAATAGAGACACCAAATAGAATCTCTCTCTCTCTCTCTCTCTCTCTCTCTCTCTTGGGGAAAGGGAAACCCTCACGCTGTGTTGTGTGTGTGTGTGTGAGCTTTTTCTGAACCAGAGAGGGACAGCCAGCAAACGTTTCTTCCGTTTTGTTGTTTTTGGATAATGTTACAATTAACCACCCTAAACCTTTATGATTACTACATATTACACCCCTCACTTTTTATGTGTTCCAAATTTAGAACATCTATGCTAAAACAGAGATTTACGATTCAGGAACTTTTTGCTCCAACGACTATGTTAAAGCAAATGTTTAATGGAAAAATAGAAGGAAGGAAGTAAGTAAGAAAATCTTAAGACTTTGAGAAATCTCTTTAGCTTTATATAGAAGAGAGAAATTATATTTTAACTCTTTTTCATCTATTTGAAATTAAATGTTTATGATGGTGTTATAGTTTTTTATTGGATATTTAACAATATAGTTAATGATAAAATTGTTAAAAGAGTAACAATTAGAGTTGGATTTTACTTATTTTTTTATTTTGATTCTTGATAAAAGTATTTTAGAAAGAAAAAAAATTAACGTAGCTCTTGGAGTTTGATGTAACTTTTTTTTAATTCTCGATGCTCTAAACTCGTGTTCACGTGTTTGATGTTGTTGTTAGATGTGTTCCAATTTGAGGGTGACCAAAAGAATTCAAATTGTTATTATTACCTTGTTGAAATTATAAGATCCTTAAATATTTACAACAATATTTTGAAACATGTAGTTTAGAAATAGACAAAATCCAAATTATATGCTATATAACATCTTTAACAATGATATATTAGAATCTTTAACAACTTCTATAAGATTTCTTTAAAATGGAGAATTATAAAATAGATAATTATAATTTAAGATTTTATGATTTTATTACAATATTGATCATGTTATAAAATATCTCATACTTCTAATAATATTTATTTCTTTTTCCTTGAGCATTTAATTTTAAAGATTCTCTTAATTTGAAATATAATATACTATATATATATATCCTATTATAATAATATTTTAAAGATTCTCAAATGTGAAGAATTCCAATTTATATTTGGAATTTTTGTTGAAACAAAAAAACTTTGTATAAAAGTTATCAAATTCTTATTTTCTTTATTTTGGGAAATATGTGGGAAGTGCTCTGAAATATTGGTACCCTAGATAACCATAAAAAAATTGGTACTCCTACATACATTTGATTTATTGAACTTTTGATTGTTTGCAATTGGTTTTGAAATAATTTAAAACTTTATGAAGATATTTTGGTTTGCGATTGATTTTGATACACATTTGCAACATTTTATATTATCGGCCCTAAGTGGTCCTAGTACCGATTTTCCCATCCCGTAACCAAAACCAAACCAATACATATGGTTTGGTTTTTGGCCATACTTTTTTGTCCCATAAAATTTAATATGGGTCCAATCCCGATCCCATCCCTAGGTTGGGGGTAGAAGTATCCCTTGAATGTAAAAGGAAAAGAGTGTCGTTTGCTTACTTATGGAGCATTTGGTCTATGTATCATATGACTCGCATAACATTATATATAAAGTCTATATAAACATTTATTTTAAAACTTAGAAAAGTGATAAACCAATCCTATGTAGCTCGTACTATTTTGTAAAAATATTAATACGTAACTCGATATAAAATTTTATACATTCCTTAATCTTACTCCAATTGATCACAACTAGTATCGAGTCTAAGGCTCACCGTCTACAGCTAATCTCTCTTTAAACGATCTTTGATCAAACTTACACTTGATTGTTTAATCTTTATAAAAAAACCATCACTAGAACATGATTTGCTAATCTTTAAGGGTGCGTTTGGTGCACTGGACAGGGTGGGACAGGACAGGACAGGACAGCCCTGTC
>LUCG01176766.1:0-15332 GCA_001633085.1 Carthamus tinctorius
CACTTTCAAATGTAGAGATTTGATAGAAAATTGTAACGCCAAATAAATCTGCACTTTATTATGGTTTTCCACACTTAACAAGGCGTGAATAATCAACCACTTTCTTGTAGTGAAGTCATCGTCACATTAAAACCAAAATCCATATTTAGATTTTTTTTCTTCAATTTTTATTTTTACAAGAAAATTAGATTTGCATGTGAATGTCATAAATTTTTTTAGGTATTATTTTATATGATAAAAAAAACTTATAAGTTCCTTTCATGTATACATCACTCAAAGATCATGGCTTTATTACAAAGATTTATGAATACATCATTGGTTAAAATCATACATTCATTTTTCAATCATGTCATAAAAACTATGTTAGTGTTATAAAGAAATAATCATTACAAGTGGGTTGATTATCATGTAAAAAATATACTATTATCTATTATATTTTTAGATAATGAAAAATATATTCCTTAAATATAACAAACTATCTTATTTTTGTTGATGAAAATTCAGCTGCAAACTCAAATTTCATTGCGAACGTGATGATAGTCGGGAGCGTGTCACGTATCATATTCATTCTAAATAATCATGTATTATTCAGAGTGAATAACACAATATTCAGAGGCTGTTTGGTAGTTGCTGAACGGTCTGGTGCTGGATGATTAAGTAGTCAGAATGTTAAAATGCTCTTATGATATGGTGCAAAATGAAATATGGTGGTTTGGTAATTGTTTTTTTTTGAAGGGTATCTGAGGCTTTGCCCCGACTAATCCCGGCAAGGTTCGCCAACAGCTAAAACATGCTACCCTGAGTTAATCCCCAATGGCCACAATTTGGAAGCGTCTAAATTCGAACCTGGGGTAGAAGGGTTAATAAACCACTTCTAACCAGTACGCCACAGCCTTGTGGTTTGGTTTGGTAATTGTTGATAATGAAATAACGACTCTGAATGGTTAAGAGACGTCGATGATACAAAACCATTCAAAGGGTTCTGGAACGATTAAGAGACAATACATTTTTTTTTGCCAAACAAGATTTACCTCTTAATGGAACTGTTAAGGGGTAAACAAACAGTCCCTCAGTGTTATTCAAGTAAATAATACTGAATAACACAAAATGTTGTATTATTTATTGTAAATAACACTGAATGTTATGTAACTCAATTTCTATAATACATGGTTATTCAGAATGAATATATCCACTCTTTGTTCTTACTTACGTTCATAATAAAAAAATAAAATTTCATTTGAATCTCACACTTCACTTGAGTATTATTATATACAATTATATATATACCGACCTTTTAGGATTTATCCATGAGTACCGAATATAAAATGTTGCGTGTCTGTAGATCACGCGATTGTGGTGCGCGTGGAGAAATAAAACAAACGAAAAGAAGAGCAGGCCCCTAACTAAAAAAATCACACATATACATACACGTTTCCTGTACGTATATATATATATATTTCTCATTTCGTACCATGTTCATCTCCACCATCATCTCAGCACTATAACTAACAAAGCAAAGAGAGAAAAGAAACCCTAATTTTGACTTTTTCCCTGATTCACCTTCTCTTCTTCTACTGATCTCTGCTTTCTGTATCTAACTAAATCAAGAATCCCTTAATGGAGGGAGTAGCAAAGGGAAGCAGAGCCCTGCTTCAGGTGCTTCTACTTTCCCTAATTTGCACTGGAATTTCGCTGGTCTACGCTGGAGATATAGTCCATCAGGACGATATAGCACCTAAGAGACCTGGATGTGATAACAACTTCGTTCTGGTATGCTTCAGGATCAGTTCAATTTTATATAATTATTGTTGTTGTTTTTTGTTTTTTGTTTTTTGCTTTCTGTTTTTTGCTCATGAGATTTATTTTTATGTATAGATAAGTTTTTGTACACTAATATAGACGCAGATTTGGTCGTTATCTGTTATTATATGCAACTTGTTATTTGAATTTAATTTTGCTATATTGTTTGAAAAAAACAGTTCATTATTCCCATATTTGATGTGTTGGAGTTTGATTGAAATGGAAATTTGTTAAATTGCATTTTACAATCGCCGTTTGATCTTTTTCCTGATGTATTCAGGTGATTGATATCGAAATTGTTAAGCTGTTATCTATGATCCAGGGTAGGAAGTGGAGGTTATAGTTTGGTGAAGTGTGATCTAGGAATTCTTTGTATTAGAAACTGCCAAATCGATATACATGCTGTATGTATAACATCTAGAGGTTTTGCAATATGCAAACTTAATTTTATGATGTAAATCTTGTATGGATGTTTAGTTGCAAGGTGACTAATTAATTACCGGCTCTTTTACGGCTATTTTCAAGGTTTATTGTTTACGCCTTAACCAATCTCGTGGCCTTAGCCCATGGAGGCCTCGAAAATGCCAAGTCAGCTGCGCTAGAGGATTGACACAAGAACCCCTTAAAGATTTGTAGGCAATTTATAGAGAGCACTTATTGTCTCCACCAATAAAAACATCCCAGAAAAAGAGTATTTGGGAGCCTAGGAGACTACTAGGTGCATCTTACAAAATGACCGACTTCTCTGCAAGTACCAAGAGTACTCAAGGTTGTTCTCGATCTCAACGTAAAACAGAACATTTGGAGATCAGTCAACTATAAATCCCTACAAAATTCTAGTCCCATCAGGTAGTTATTCTTGTTGAATGCTCCATGGGCAGTCTAGCAAGCAGCAAGTGTGTGTGTTTGTGGGGCACGAGTGTGGCTTAACCCCATGTGAAACATGCAGTCTGCAACAGTTTGCTGTAGGTATCAAACTCAATCCAACTCAACTAAGCCCTGCAAGCTACTTTCTAAGACACATCGTTAGAAAGCACATCTTTTAATGTATTAACTGCACATCGAAACAAATTGTACATCATGTGTGATGCTTTGCTTTAAACTGTAACTAAGATACAATTAGTGGGTGTTTCTGACTTTCTACATTCTTGAGTGAATTGCTTTCTATAAATCAATCTTGAAAGTTGAAACCGGTTTTATTTGATTTGTTTGCTTGACGTGCAGCTTTTTACTTTTTCTTCCTTCTCATTTTCATGAGAACTACAAATCGCTGTTTATAATATTAACTTATTTCTTGCTTGTTGCTTCAACATCTCTTTTCTCAAATGAGTTTCTTATTCTTTGCTCTTTGTTGATTGTTGCATAACAGGTAAAAGTTCCAACTTGGATTGGTGATAATGAAGAAGAAGAATTTGTGGGTGTTGGTGCCCGATTTGGTCCTACTTTGGAATCAAAGGAGAAGGATGCTAATAAAAGCAGAGTTGCCCTTGCAGACCCTCCTGACTGTTGTAGTACACCTAAAAACAAGGTTCACTTTTCTTCTTATTTGCCCTCTGTCTCTCAACTCCGACACGTCAATGATAAGTGTGAGGATTTCTATTGAAAGCTTTTTGAGTTTGCTATTTATATCAGAACTCAGCATTCGGAGGTCTTGTTGTCTGTAGCTTACTGGTGAAGTTATACTGGTGCACCGAGGTAACTGCAGTTTTACGGATAAGGCACATGTTGCTGAAGCTGCAGGCGCTTCAGCGATCCTTATTATTAACAATCGTACAGGTACGAGCTTTCACATACCTTTTTCCTCACTTTTATATTGTATGTTCAAGATTTAAATACAAAATTTCTTATCATGTGGAAGCTAACATGGTATCCTTCCACAGAACTCTTCAAGATGGTGTGTGAAGCGGATGAATCTGATGTGGATATTCGCATCCCTGCAGTCATGCTTCCACAAGATGCTGGTGCGAGCTTGAAAGAGAGTATCGTGAACAAGTTAAACGGTAAGGGTAACAATTCTCTATGCCTCTAAATAGGCATGTCTCTGTTTTTGCCTGATACCCCAGGGAAGATTATCTGTGAGGCTACATGGCAGTTTTTCAGTGGGAAGTTGAGTATGTGCAATATAACCTTATTATTCAACTTTTCTTCTTTTTCGTTAAAATATGCTCTTCTCTCAGTTTCTGTGCAGCTATACTCTCCAAAGCGCCCACTGGTTGATGTCGCAGAGGTGTTTTTGTGGCTTATGGCTGTTGGTACCATATTATGTGCATCTTACTGGTCTGCCTGGAGTGCCCGAGAAGCAGCTATCGAACAGGACAAAATATTAAAGGTTATCCTAAGCATATCGTAGATCTATTGAACTTCCCCTCAAATAGGATTTATCACTTAGAAAAAAACAAATAAGGAGAAGATGGTGGCTGGGCCTTAATAGTAATGTTTTTGCCAGGACGCTTCTGATGAATACTTGAACACTGAATCCTCTCGATCAAGTGGTGTGGTGGACATTAACACAACTTCTGCAGTTTTGTTTGTTGTTATTGCATCTTGTTTCTTGGTCATGCTCTACAAGCTGATGTCATACTGGTTTATCGAGGTCCTGGTTGTCCTGTTTGCCATTGGCGGTGTTGAGGTGCATTTTTTGTCACAAAATAAGAATATCATATTTGATTTCTTTGATTACCATGCTGTTGAAGGATGACCTTTGGTCTTCTCATTTTTCAGGGTCTTCAAACTTGTTTGGTGGCTTTGTTATCATGGTATGCAAGTTCCTTTTTTCTTATTGTTACTTGTCTATGCAAACTTCTAGCTTTTACATGGATCACATTGTTCACCCAAAAGTTTATTTAAGGGGTAGTCGGGTAGATACAAACATACATTATAGTCTATGCTCACCACCATCATCATCATATAAACTCGGGCGACATGTTGTGTGTTTTCTATGCATCTTGTGGTTTATTAAGACGTGAAGGTAGAAGTTGTCTTTTTAATCCTTTTTTGGTGATGGTGGTAATTGAAGAAAGATGGTCATCAGTACCTGCATAACTTTTAGTAGTAGTCACCGAATGTACATGTTGTGAAGCACATGGTACATCTTATTCTTGAGTAACTACTACTAAGGAAGCAAGGATTTGTGTCTACTCCCTCCAGTACCGGAATGTCTTATTTGTCTTTCCAGGAAAGTGGATACCTCCAGAAAAGATTATCAGTTTAATTTTTTCTGCTTTTTCTTCACTCGGACCAATCCGCCTACCCGACTTCTTCTATTTAAAGTAATTTGTGTATCTACCGCAATATTGCTATTGTGTCGTACCATTGTGGAAGAAGATTCGGCCAAAATGTGGACTTCCATGGGAATAAAAAAATTGGATTTACTTCAATACCATAACTAGTGATGAGAGCACTGGGGCTATGGTAGCTATAATTGGGGTGATAACGGTGACTGCTCTTGTAATACCACTATTGGTGATATTAGTGAATTATGTTTTCTCGGTGGCTGTAGTTTGTCCCGTGTCAATTATATTAAGTTTGAATCATTAATAACTTTCCGTGAAATGTTTTTACAAGTCTCTAGTCTGAACTAACAAGCAAATATTGCAGTTTCAGATGGTTTGAACGTCCTGCAGAAACATTCGTCAAGGTTCCATTCTTAGGAGCTGTATCGTATTTGACCCTTGGTGTTTCTCCATTCTGCATAGCATTCGCAGTCGTATGGGCTGTTTATCGCAAAATTTCCTTTGCTTGGATAGGTCAAGATATACTTGTAAGATCATTGTTTCTTATATAATTTTCAGCTTCTTTAAACATAATGTTTCTGTAAGTTCAAAAAACCGCTCTTTCTGGAAGACGTGGGAATCACGCCCGACGGCCCGAGGGGTGAAAATTTGCCAAATGGCCATTGAGGCACCCCTTTTAATTCACTGGGGAATACCTTAGTAAAATTCAAACTTGGTTAATATAGGTTATCATGAACAAGTTTTAGCCACTTCGACAAAATCGGGTGTCAAGCTGATATTGTCAATAATGCAGATAATGCAAGTGCCTAAACTTTCATTAGAGATAGACCTGAAAACAGGATCCGTTGAATGGTAAAGTTTCCTTCACACAGCAGTTGACGTTTAACTGCATTTTAGAATTGAAATATCCCCCAAGAAAACTGGCACAAGATCGAAAAATAACATAGAAAGCAGGAGCTGTGGAAAACAAAAACTTAGAGCACAAAAGATAAGGAGCCACTGGTTGGACATACTAATGCCATTGACTTTCTGAAAGTTTTGTAGTCACGTGATAAACTGATGAAAAGGTGATAGAAACTTCTAACAGAAACCATCCTTCATTTAGAAGCACCATGACTAAATTAATATTTAAACCTTGAACAATTATATCTTGAATTAGCCCGTGATTGTTATGTGCAACAATTTTTAAGTGGCCTTCCTTTGCTGCATATTGGTTGTCTTAGTTTTTTTCTGTATCGCTGTTGAATTTAAATGGATGAAATAACTGTAAGTAAAATCTCGTTTTTTCTTCTTAAATCAGGGCATCGCGCTGATAATAACAGTAATCCAGATAATACGAGTGCCTAACCTCAAGGTACTTATCAAATTTATTGCCAGCTCCTTGCTTCATCCAGTTACTGTTCTTGTGATCAAATGCTGAATGGTTAACCTGATATAACCTTGCCGTATTTGTGTAGGTCTTTAACATGAGATACTTTTTTTCATAAATAGAAGAGAAGTACATTCCATTCCCTCAATGCCCCTACCCTTGAACAAACCCGATAACAATTTAGACCGTATGCCTAATTCAGTATTAAGTAGATATGAAGACATGACTGCTTCTAAGTCTTGAATTGATATGCCCAATTCTTGTATTAAGCATATTTGATGACATGAGTGCTTTTAATTCTCGAATTGATATATCTTCAAATCCTTACGAACCGTGCTCCAAGATGTAGATAATCAGGTGTTGGTCATTACATGTGATGATATATTGCTGATGAGATTCAGTTACTGTCGTTTATTTACAAATTAGGTGGGAACGGTTCTCCTCAGCTGTGCATTCTTGTATGACATTTTCTGGGTGTTTGTTTCCAAATGGTGGTTTAATGAAAGCGTGATGATAATGGTGAGTTTCTAAGGCTGTTGGTTACTGTTACACGCGTTTGTTTTCAACGTCACCACAACATAACTGTTTGTTCCTTTTAATACAGGTTGCTCGAGGTGATAAGAGCGGTGAAGATGGCATCCCGATGCTACTGAAAATCCCACGAATGTTTGATCCTTGGGGTGGCTATAGCATCATCGGATTTGGTGATATCATATTACCAGGGCTATTAGTCGCCTTTTCTTTGAGGTTTGAACAATTGATTCTTTTTATTTAAATTTGAGTTGTATTGCAAGTTCTCCAAAATTTGCATAATCAGGGATCTCTTGTAATCCTTCCAGCACTTGAAAAGTGCTTTTAGTTGATACTCCTTCCATCTCAAAATAAATGTCCACAATGAAAAAGACACTTTCAGAAATGCATGATTATGACACTTTTTAATTAACTATATAACAACTTTACCCTCATAAAAGAGGGAGTTATGGATTTCTCCATCTCATAATTGAGGGTAAAATTGGAAAGTATACACTTATTTGGGACAAACTAAAATAGAAATGTGGACATTTATTTGGAACGGAGGGAGTACATAGTTTGACTATTTGGGGAAGTATGTGAACTACCTCAAAAAAGATAACAAAAGATCTTCCTGACTCAATAGCAGGAACTGAAACGAAAATAACGGGTAATAAGTAATTTCAAGATGAAAACTTTCCAAAAAGGAAATATTGCAGATTCATTAGATTTTTTTTGAACGGCAGCACACACACACACCCACTAAACCTACTCCTAATTCTACACCAACGTCCACGACGGGACTCGAACCCACAACCACAAGGGAGGGGGGGCACCTTGTCAAACACCAAGTGCCGCTGGGCTACAAGCCCTTTGGTTGCAGATTCATTAGATGGGTTATAAGTATTTAACATTTCTCTCTTCATTTTTTAGGTATGATTGGTTGTCGAACAAGAGCTTAAAAGCCGGGTACTTCTTATGGGCAATGATTGCTTATGGATTAGGTACGGAAACCTGATATTGATCTACAACTTGATAACAATGTCATCAAATTAAAAGTGCTTTCTTGGATCATGTAAGAATAATTGAATTTGGTAAAAAAAAAAAAAGCAAAAGAATAAGTTTTTCCCTTGATCTATCTAGATCCAATAAATCAAATTGATCTTCCTTTTTACACAGGGACATTTCGCCATTCTATATTGCTAAAATTAAAACGAATACATTACGTAGATAAAATATATAAATATCATAATAAAAATAGATAAATAATTGTTTTACGGTATATTGGGCAATAATTGTTCAGGGGTCTCGTTGCACGTAACAAATGAGCGATCATTCATACATAGCGCACAAACATTTATTGAACTCCGAAGTCTTATTTCACCTCTTATTCATAAGAGATGGCTGAAGTTTAGAAGCAGAATCATCAAGATGGTTTTTCTGAACCAATAAATGCTGAATATGTTAATAGCCTATTTTACCCCTGCGAACATATTGTATATTAGCTATGGCGTGTGTTCACAGTTCATATACCTATTGTTTCTTGTAGCATCTAAAGACCAATGTCAATAATCATTCCCAAGATGTTTTCATGTCCACGTTTTGTTACATTTCTTGGTATTATATCGTGTTGATGGCATGCTTTTTATATTGCAGGTCTGCTAATTACGTATGTTGCTCTGAACTTGATGGACGGACATGGTCAACCGGCTTTGCTTTATATTGTTCCTTTCACCCTAGGTATGGTTACCATTTCCTATAACAAAAGGGGATTCGTTGACACATTTTCTCCATTCAATTGGTCCTTGATCCCATCCCTGTTTACATTTGCATGCACCTAACTGGACTCATAAATTGAAAACTAGGACGAAATCCATGGAAACTTGTGTTGATGCTTCAAACTAATTGTTCGGTCTATGCCACATTTTTCATGCACCCGTTTTCGCACCATTTTGTGGGTCACATGATCCCATCTCTATTTATCCTAGAGTAAAATTACACTTTTGGTCCCTTGTGGTTGTCACCCACTATCAACTCTCGTCCCTCTTTTAAAATAATTACAGTTTTGGTCACTGTGGTTGTTATTTTTGTTTCACTTTTGGTGCCTCGGACTAACTTCTGGATGTGGTTGGTGGTCCCTTAAAAATTTAGCCTGAGGGACCAAAAGTGAAACAAAATGGCAATCACAGTGACCAAAACTGTAATTAGTTCAAAAGGACACGGGTTGATAGTGGATGGCAACTACAAGGACCAAAAGTGTAATTTACTCCTTATCCTGACATCATAGAAGCTGCTAATCAATCTTTTGAGCCTTAATTCTTTTTTGTCGAAACCAACCATAACTCATGTGTAGATGCCAAAAGCATCGGTCTTTATAGAACCAACTGCTCTAACCCGAGGGGTAGAGAATAGGACTGCGCTAGGAAGTCTATATTTTAGAAGGAACAAAAAGCCATTTGGGATTTCTGAATATAATGGTCCTACATTTATAGTTTTAACATTTTGGCTAAAGTTGCTTACTCTTGCAAGTTGCAAATTTAGTGTTGTGGCATTTTTCACATACTTGTTTGGTTAACGGTTGGGGTTTGCAGGCACGTTATTGACATTGGGGAAGCAACGAGGCGATCTGAAACACTTGTGGAGAAAAGGAGAACCAGACCGTCTTTGCCCCCATGTCCAGCTTCAATCTTCTGAACAATAAATAAGTTGTCCCTTTTAGAGAATATGTGATTGGAATAGATTGAGAAACTATATATAGTTAGATTAGAAGAAGAATTCGGTCTGTTCTATTACTGTTATTATTACGAGCGAGTAGCTGTGCTTTTAGTCCGCATTCCAAATCACTTTGTAAGTTCATACACCAAGTATCTAATGTAACCACTAGTTTATCAACCATTAATTAATCTATAGTTAAATTATTGCTTAGTTTGCGAAACATTGGCTTGGTGCATTTTCATCCTTCGACTTTTAAAATGCATGAAAATGGTGCCTTTAAAGGAGACATATTGCTCAAATAACGAAAGTAAACTATAAAAATTGGTCTTCTATCCATTTCCATGCCACTTTATTCTGAACATTGCTATGTCCATAGTATCTAGGCCTGCAATAGTGGAAAAATACAAAGAAAAAAAAAACAGAATCTAGTCGATATTTCTTAAAAGAAGAACAAAAAAGAAATTTTTGTATGAACCATGGGTCCGTAATTATGAACCCAAATATTATTTTTTTTTCAAAAAAAATTTGGATATTACATTCATTGGGATTCAACGGTGTACTTTGGTTGTTTAAGTCAAATTCTCCTTTAAAGCAACAACCAAGTCAGAAAAGGGGGAAATTGGTGCTAATGTCCAAAGCCCCAACCTTCCCCCCAATTGGCCTCCTAATCATGCTCTCTACCATTTAGCACTTCATATCCATGCAAGTCGGTTAAATGGTCCGTTTTAACAGACCCAACACAAAAATATTAAAAAAAATCAAGTTTGACCATTTAAAGGACCTAGGTCCGTTAAATACAAAAATTAGGTCCGTTAAATGCTACGATCAAGTATATTAAACGGGTCACCAACTCCTTTAAATGGTCAAACTTGATTTTTTTTCCGTATTTTTTTGGTTCTTTAAAATAACTTAGTTATACTTAAATCTGTTCGACAAAATCGAAGACTAGCTGAAAACAACAGAAAACCAACTATCAGATACTAACTAAAAAAGAAATCCTAAAAAGAAATCGGTCAATCTCTCTTGCCGATTACTAAGAAGAAATCGGTGAAGCTCTCTCACCGATTTTCCTTGAAGAATGCTTCGGTCTTTCAGTCTTTTTATAGATCAATTGTGATTTACCAAATCTTGATATCATAAGACATTCTCTGTCATGTCAGAAAAAGGATGTACACTTTTTACATTGATTGACATCTACACCAGAAAGGTCATTCATGGTGTAAAATGGAGGCATAAAGGAGCTGCTTATTTGTACTATGACAAATTTGAAAATCATGCCTAAAGTGATAAGTAGCATTTAATGCACATGTGTGTATAAATAAGTTAAGACCTCTGCATGCAAGATCACGTTTTTGAAGAAATATCTCCTTAGTGCAAAAATCGACAGAAATTGTTCTCTATCTAGAAGTTCATTAACTTTTTACTAAGTGTTTAAAGTATTTCAATCTCCATTTCTCTTTGTGAAAAAAGTTGTTAGAATAGTGTTTAAACTGTTTTTTCCACAACAACTTATTTCTTTGTGTAATTCTTAGTTGAGAAATCAATAAAAAGAAATAAATTATAGTAATTTTGAGTATTGTATTTATCCCCCCTCCTCCCAAATTCTACAATACGTGTTGTCTTTTTAGTCTTTAATAACACTACGTACCAATAAAATTTAGATGGTCCGTATGATACTACCAACCAATTAGCTTGGTAGCAATTAAATTAATACATTTCATAAGAAATTGATTGGTCTTTTTAGATTAAAAAAAAATTAATACCCATATTTCTAGCACATATATAATTCCTTCATTGTCTAAGGATTTGTTTGTTTGACTAAATTTACTTTATGGAAAGATTTCGAATTAAAGAAAAATTTATGTGTTTAACTTGTAGGATTTGAAATGAAATTGAATCTTATTTATTATAAATAATTTATAAGTGTAATCTAAATTGTCTTTTATTAATTAGTTATTACTAAAGAAATAAATTTAACATATTTTAGTATATTTTTGTTTTTTGATTCTTTCTAGTTTTTATATGTGTATAGAATATTGATGCGGCCAACTAGAGGTGAGCATCGGAAGCGGGTACCCGCCTTTGGAACCAGAACCGAAACCGATGTGATTGGTTTCGGTTTCTAAAATATGAAACGGATTGAGACCAGTTCCAGTTTCGGTTCTTATTTTTGTGGAACCGTTAACCGCCCGGTATCCGCAGAACCTGTCCCACTATTTTTTTGATAATATGTTAGCATAAACTAATTCTAATTACGTGAAGTTTAAAAGTATAGTTTGTAGTTTTTTTTTCCGAAGCATCATTTCTAGTATTTATTTGTTTTGGAAGCATCGATTATAATATGTTTATTACTTTTTAGTTTTTATCGAATTGGTTTTCATTTTGTAACATTTATTTATTTACATTGCGACTTCCTAATAGGTTTAATGTTTACTTTTGTATAGTGTTAATGATAAAATTAAAAAAAAATAGAGAGCGGGTACCTGGTATCGAAACTGGAAGCGTCTATTATGGGACTGGCTCCTAAATGCAAAGAACTGATGTAACATGTTTCGGTTCCGGTTCTTGCATTCCAAGAACCGTCGGTTCCAATTTCAAGAATTTTAGGTAGGTATCTACCTTTGCTCACCTAGGGGGCAACCATAACAATAGGTATAATGGAGATCGCACAACGAGGGTCGTGCGACAAGAGGTGGCAAGGACGAGGAGTTTGAAAGATTGAAAGTTTGAGAATTGTAAAACTAATTTCCGTTTTTTCTTTATCTTTAACATTTTCGTAATCAATTAAATATAGTTTTTAAGGTAGGTTGGGTTTTTTAGTAAATTACGGATTTGGTCCTCGTGGTTTGATGGTTTTTATGGATTTGGTCCCTAAACTTCAATAAGAGTAAATTACATATTTGGTCCCTGTGGTTTACACTTAATTGCACTATTGGTTCCTATTTTAAAATATTTATGGATTTGGTCCCTATGGTTTACATTATATTGCACTATTGGTCCTCAAACCCTAACTCTATGTAAAATCAATTTGTTAAACATAGGGACCAATAGTGCAATATAGTGTAAACCACAGGGACCAANTTATTTTAATTAGGGACCAATAGTGCAATTATGTGTAAACCACAGGGACCAAATATGTAATTTACTCCTTCAATAATTAAGGATTTTGTCCTTGTGGTATGCAAATTCTATTAGATTTGGTCCTTGTGGTTTGCAAATTCTATTGGATTTGGTCCCTGCCTACCTGCACCACCAGGAACCAAATCCAATAGCATTTGCAAAACACAAAGACCATATCTGTAATTATTGAAGTTTAGGGACCAAATCCGTAAAAACCACCAAACCATGAGGACCAAATCCGTAATTTGTTTTTTGTTTTTTGAAAGTAATAGCTTTTTAGGTGAAAACATATAGTTCACTGATTTCTAAAATTAAACATTTAATATTCAAAGTGGATGTTAGAGAAGTAATTATTAAAAACAAAATGTTACAGTGATTATGGAAAATCTTTCAATTTTTCAAGAAAATTTTCTAAAATGATAAAAATTTAAAAAATACGTTTAGTTGGTTTAGTTTTTAAAATTTTTTCAAAAAAATAAAAATTTCTATTTTCTAACTTCCATGTAAAATTGGAAAATTAATTTTAGTAGTTTTCCAAAATTTTCTAAAAATGTTTTCTAGTTTTCTAAAATGGAAAACGAAAACTCCACAATTTCAACCAAACACGTTTTCTTAAATTTTTCATACAACTGTGAACATGAAAACTTAATTCCATTTTCAAAAAAATAAATTATAGAAAAATGAAAAGAGTTTCCAAACGATTATTGAAAGAGAAATTATATTTCCTCCTACCTTTTTAACCTATCCATTCCCCTACCCACTTCATCATTTGACAAGTGTTAAAATTTAGAAATGATACGAATAAAAAGAATAAGTATACTACAGATCTCAAATAATCAAGTGAGTAGGAGGATGAGTATTTAAAAAAGTTTGGAGAAAATATAAATTTTCTGTTATTGAAAACAAAATTATCCTTGAAAAAACTCCTAAACTTTACGAAAAGATCAAGTAAACGCTTTTCACATGACCAGAAATGACGTCATTTAGCACAAGTTTCTCGCTTAAAACCTGGACCTTATTATCTCTCCATCATTCTATCTCCACCTTGTGGTAGCAGCTACCTACACAGACTCTCTTCGTTTGAGAGAGAGAATGTTTCCTCCGATATCGGCATGCGATCTATCCTCCGTCAGCCACCGTTCAATCGCCGCAGATCTCGACGGAACTCTGCTCAAAGCGACCTTATCCTTTCCCTATTACATCTTCGTTGCAATCCAAGCCGGAAGCCTCCTCCGCGGCCTTATTCTCCTGCTATTCCTCCCGATCATCGCTGTCGTCTACGTCTTCGTCTCCGAGGATCTCGCCGCCAGGATGATGATATTCCTCTCCTTCTCCGGCGTCAAGGTCGGCGACATCGAGGCCGCCGCTCGCGGCGTTCTGCCGCGGTTCTACGCGGCGGATGTGAGGAGCGACACCTTTGAGGTGTTTGATAGGTGTGAGAGGAAGGTGATTGTGACGGCGAACCCGGTCGTGATGGTGGAGACGTTCGCCAAGGAGTTTTTGGGAGCGGAGAAGGTGCTCGGAACGGAGATCGAGGTGGATCCGAGGACGAACAGAGCTACCGGATTTGTGAAGGCGCCTGGTGGTGTTTTGGTCGGAAAATGGAAGAAGTTTGCGGTTTTGAAGGAGTTCGGTGAGGATTTGCCGGATATTGGAATCGGTGATCGGAGATCTGATCATGATTTCATGTCCATTTGCAAGGTTAGATATTTTGACTTTGATCATAATATATGCTTTAAATTTGAAATACAAGTCTACAAAATCCTAAAATTAATACTCGTAGAAAATCTGATATCAAAATTTTAAGCATGATAATTAACTTGGTTTGATAAACTAAATAAATTGTGTACGATAAAAGCTAGCTTATGAGTATGTAAAATGACCGAAACGGATATTCGGGTATCATAGTTAATATTAATAAATGTATAGTTAAAAAAAGCTACAAAAATCTCTTGAAAAACACTATACCCTAACTAGCATTTAAGCTGGCTTAGGGCCCATTTACTAAACACTTATTTGGGTAAGCATTTACCAAGTCATGGTACCTTACTGGAAGCATATGGTAAGGATAAAAATCTTACCCTAGTAAGAGACAGAAGGCAACGATGAGAGTCTTACCCGGTAGGTGATCATCGTCATCTCTTACCATGATTAGCACTTATCAAGTAAATTATTGCATATGATACCGTTTTTGTGAGCTAAAATCTTACCAGATAGGTAAGTAATAGTGTTGAACTTTGTTAATAAACACTTACTCGGGTAAGTGTTTGGTAAACGAGACCTTTGAGCATCTCCAACAGCCATGCTAAATTTTTTTCTAAAATAGAGTAAAAAAATTAAAATATCTAAAAGAATTTGCATCTAACTCCAACAGCTATTATATTATAGCAACTCTAACATTGTTCCTATTGGTTATAACATTAAAACAATCATTTCTCTCACTTAAATATTTATCTTTAATTAATCTTGTTGGTTAAAGCATTAAAATAATCATTTCTCTCACCATTTAGAGATTTCTTTAAATTTAGGGGCTGTTTGGTACAGAGAATTGGAAGCAGAGAAATGGAAATGGATGTGAATCTCTT
>LUCG01176775.1:0-11003 GCA_001633085.1 Carthamus tinctorius
AATTTCTAATTCGGATAAATATTATATATGAGATAATATGTTGTGTACTGTTTTTCAATGAGTCAATAATAATAAGCAAGTTATATTAAGTTATATACTAAAAACTAGCAAATAAAACATCAAATACCTAAAGAAAAATCAAATATCGCATTAGGAGAACTGCGCAGTAGGCCATGGCGTGCCACGGGCTTAACGTGGCGTGAGACACAAGTCTTGAAACCATGGCGTGACATGGCGGCTGCGCGGCGAGTTTTTTAGAACAGCGATATATATATCATCGTATAAATAAAAACATGATGTAAATAGCTGTATTGGTATTGGATCATATTTTCTTTTTTCACTATCATCTTAAATATCAATTTATAGAGAAAGATATGTTTGATATTAAGCATGATTCAGGATTCCTTTTCAATTTGAGTCTTAATTTGCTTTCTTTTCATTTTTTAGATAACTGTGAAACTTTCATACCCATACCATCATTATCATTTTAGGCTGAAGCTGAACAACATCTAGGGGATAAATAATCTGGATGACATATACACACAGTTTGTTGTTTTAAAAAACCATGACGGTATTGGATTTAGCATTCATACATGAATCGAAAACTGTTTTACTGCAGTATTGGATTAAGCATCGAAATCAGAAACATGAATCGATAGCGTGAATCAGAAATCAATAGCATGAATCAAAGGCCAAAGTCGCTGAACAAGAAATCAAAGACCAGAAATCAAACCTAAAGAGGGAAAGATGAAGCAACTTATTTGGTTTTAGGAGTAAGGGTTTTTATCCATCAGATATGCAAACAAGTGTATAGTGGTAATCTTATATTTTGGTCCACTTCAACGCAAAAAAAAAAAAAAAAANTTTTTTGTACGTACAAAACACAGCCTAAAGAAACTACAACCAGTGACCAAAGAAAGGAACCGCAAAGTGTCCAAGGTTAATGATAGCGTTAAATTTCACTATCAAAACTAAAATCAGATGAAATCAAAATAGGAGACCAAATGAAGTGACTCTAATTCAAAACTGAGGATTGAGCAACAACTCAAAACATCCAAGACTATAAAAATGGTAATCTCAAAATGGCCTACAAATGGTACCAATACCAAGTCATGATCCAAAGACAAAAGACCAGGCCAACACTAAACAATTTACACAATTGTAATAATAAAAACATAACACCATTTAACTTCATAGAAAAAGTAGTAAACACTCCTCACTCACTTGACCCCCAAAGATGGGAACTGACCAACATCCTCGATCGCAGGAGCCACTTCGTTTATTCTGCCTCCACCACCATATCCTCCTCTGAACCCACCACGCCCACGGCCCCTTCCTCGCCCACCTGGATTCTGGTACCTTTCCCCTTCCGCAGGCTTCAGAAACTCATTGATGCTTAGTGACTGTCAAAATAAATCAATATCAATTTAGAGTTTAAATAAAAATGGGAGGGATCTCAAATTTACGGAGATGTCACTGTTACAAATATATACTTTATATGTGTTTTTCTCCTTCCCCTTTGTCATAAAAGATGAGACTTGTTATCATAGTTTATTTGTATGTATACCTTTGTTCCAACATTTGAAAGAGAAGTTAAGGGAGGAAACATTAATGATATCATTTTTCTTTTCCTCAAAACATATTGTCTAAAACACAACAACGTAAAAATGGTGCTATCTACATGCTTTTATGACAGATTATACCAACAGTCTAAGGTCGTGAAGAAAGTTCAATGTTCTCGTAAGTCGTATATAATAAAGATGGAGTTCTTGAATTTGGCAAACTCACCTTTTTAGCTTTCTCTTCTTTCTCAGCAGCCTCTTTGCGCTTATCCTTCTCTGAGCCCTGCACACAACAGAAACAAATATAACAAATTTATTTACACTCAAACACAAAGGCAATAATCAAATACACTGGCACGCACTGTTAAAGGGTTTTTACCAGCTTAACAAAGATATCCTCTTCACTCTTCTTGTTCGACAGCAACTGCATTTTAGCCAGATCTTTGTCCAATCCAACCTTTCTTTCCTCAGATTTCAGTGCTAGCAATGCTTTTCTCTTCTCTTCTAGCACCTTCTCATACTCCTCCAGAGTCATTTCCTGTCGTCAAAAAACCATAATCAATTAACAAGATGGCAAAGGCAAAATGAACAATTAAATAACTAACCATTACATTAAGAAACCATAGATAGGATTTCTAGAAGACCCATTAATTCAATAGCCAACAAATACAAATAAAAATATGCAAATTCTCCACCTGCTATTGCATGGTCTACTAACGATATGATCATATATACATGCATAATCAATATGTATTATGAAATAACTTGACTTATTGAGATCATCAAATAAAGTTAGAAAGGTATTTTAGCCACATAAAAAATAACTTTTAAAAGCAAGACAATTGTCCTACTAGAAAAATGTCATATTAAACTAATATTTACAGGAAACTCTTGGAAGCTAGATATATTCCAGTCCCCAACACAAATAAAAATAAAGCAATGATGAGTCTAATTTACTAAAAAACCGATTAATTGCAAATATTTTGCATATTGCAAGTAACTATAAAAAGGAAGTAAAACAGCATCTGAAATGGATAACAAAAAGCATGCTATAAACAACCAGATACGTGCAGGTTCATGTATGGTGAAACAAAAGTATTTACAAATGATATTAGTCTAATTAAACCATCAGATGTTCACCTTCTCTTCAGGCTCCTTCTCCTCTGCCTCAGTTGCAGGGTTCTCCTTGGTGGCATCAACTGCATCTTCCTGCCCAGCCGGCTTCTCAGACTCCACATTCTTTTCGCCTTCAATCACAGGTTCTTCTTGCTCCCTGAAAATAAAAATACAAGCAAAAAAATTCAGTAAAAATGTGACTTAAATTTAACCACATCTTGTGTTGTTCAGGTACAGCAGTTCAAGGTAAATCAATTTGTACGGTTAGATATTTATCAAAAATCCTTTATCTTTCTGTCCTATCGCCTTTCTTGTTGACATTTTCTTCTATCCTACTTATTTCCAATCTAATCCACTTCAAACCAAAGTGATGTAATGTATCTTAATAATTCATCAAATATGATTGGTAAAGAAATGGAAAGAAAGAGTTTGATTTGAGCCAAAACTACAAACAAGAGACTTGAAATTTACCAAGACAGCTAAGGCCGAACCCTGGGTGAACACAATGAAGGACTGTACTACATTTGAAAACTACAAATAAACAAATGAAATCTGACAGCTAGAATATGAGTACTTACACGGCAACCTCATCGGTAGCAGTTCCCCAATTGCCACGACCAGAGCCTTCACGCTTAAACTCATTACTGCATATCAGAAGGGATAGTTGGAAAGATATTATAATATATTAATTATAAAAAACATAAAAAGATTGACAAATGCACAAAAGCAGCCAAAACAAGACTTCCTACACTACTATATCTACATGAATTTTCAAACTTGACAAATAATGTTAACAAACAAACCAAGTTTCGCTTTATTTCAGTTTGATACTATCAGTTAATTAAAAGATAACATAAGCACTAACCCTCGACCAGTCCCACTGCGGCGTTCAAACACCCTCCTGGGACGTTCACCCTCTGAATCACCATTAGCGTAGCCGCCTCGACGACCACCACGGAATCCCCCACGGGGCCCACTGTATCCACGCCTTTCAGAGGACTTCTCAACATCTCCATCGTCTGAAGGTCTGTAACCCCCAGAGAAGCCATTGTTAGTTCCATATGAGTTCTCATTGTCAGCTGAATCACGATTATAGCCACGTCCACCACGGCCCCCACGACCAGTTCCACGTCCACCGAAACGACCTCCGCCCCTCTGACCATCATTCCTAGCTTCTTGCACTACAAGATAAAGCAACAAGCATGTCTAAGAAAACACACCAAATACTAGAGGACCAAAACAGTGTTTGAGCTCATAAAACAGATATAAAAAAACACAATGACCTCAAACACAAATTATATGTAAAATCTAAACAAGGTATCAATACCACAATTCCAACTTCATCAGGCAAAAGATCTCGCAAACAGATTGTAGATTAGTGTTCATAGAATTCAAAAATTCACAAAACAAAAACATAATATATATTTCCATACCAAAATAACAAAACCATAGAATCCATGATTCAATAATACTACTAAGTAAGAACTATAAGTCTTAGAACATCTACTTAAAAGTTCTAATCACAAGTTCATGATACATTATCCATCCAAAAATATCCATAATCAATTCTATTATCATCATGCTACTTGTTGCCGGGATGCTCTATCATCCATGATCAATTCAATTATTATCAACTTAACAGTTCTAATCGTCTGCTGGTCGTGGGACTGCCGCTCGTCGTGGGACCTCCGCTCGTCGCGGGACCTCCGCTCGTCGCGGGACCTCCGCTCGTCGCGGGACCTCTGCTGGCCGCGGGACTGCTGAGGGTCGTGGGAGTACTGCCGGGTGAAGGATTATTGCTGGTCGCCGAAGTACTTGCTGGAGTCCACCTTTTTCTATTGGCAGGGATAGATTGGCTTAAATGGGTATGGTCTATAGGTTTAAATACTATATAAGAACAGATCGTTTTTAACATAAAGGAAAATAAAGACAAAGTAGTCAAGGGATCAGGATCAAAAAAAAAAAGTTAAACCAGGAAGGAAAAAAAAACTCAGCTTTTAATTTGCCAAAAATAACTTAAGCCCTGGACAGCTCTCGTGTTACCAAGCGGCCTCAGTACGTGCTATTCTAGGGGTGTTAGGTGGGGACTCAGACACGATTTTTGGCCCCTCCCCTCAACCATTTTCTTAAACCATGTGCATAAGTTGTGTTATAGAGTTCAACTTAAACAAGAAACCTAAAAAGATTAACCATTCCGAATACCATTTTACTTTTTGTTGGTTGTTAATGACCAATTATGTAAATGCCCCAATTTGATTTTCAACAATCATAGTTACTAATTTGAAACCAAAGATTGCCCGCATGCATATGTAACATATAATAACAGTTTCAATATATACAACTTGCTTAAAACAGAAACTGCATGTACACACAAATAATAGCATTTAAACCACTAGTCTTATCAAGTGTGTGTTATCAATGATACAATAAAATCAACAAAATTTGTCTTTTTTAGCCACAAAAATTCCTCAGAGCTAATAGATACAAACACAAATGATCTTAATAGCTAGTCCTCACCACCAATTTAAATCACTAAATACACTCAAAAAGCATTAAATCAAGTTGTGTCTGTATACATTATACAGACAACATTTACATAAAAACGCATCTGTGCCCTGTGTTGTGTCCAATAGGTGCTTTTATAAAACATGAAAACTAGGCAGGTTAAAAATGTTAACAACAATATCAGTCAGGGTGCCAATTAGTTTAGAATACCCAAGTTAAACTTTATCATTTTTCCCCAATGGATGTTTTCAAATTAGACTTCCAAAAGTACCATCGCTCAATAAAACAAACGTAATTCACTGGCTAAGCGCATACTCCATATTAATTCCAACCCAAAAATCGGACTTCAAACGTGCAAAATTCACATATGCATAAAGCATAAAATTCATCGTATCCATCCGTAAATTCTCTATCTTGCAAAAAAGAAATAATAAACAAATTATAAGAGAGGATTGAAAACACAAATTATACCAGCCTGAGCAGGTGGAAGCGGCTTGGATGGAAGCTTGGCTGTGGGCTTAGCCGTCAGGCCACCGGCCTGCGACTTCTTGGTGGCCGGAGCCGATGCAGCAACAACCGCCGGCAGCTTGGCTATGAGCTGGCTTGGGTCATCGTTATCATCGTCGCCCAAGAGATCAAAAGGGTTCGTTGATGCCATATTTCAACACACAATAAACGAACTTCGGGAATCAAAAACTAGCGGCGGCGAACAGCAATAGGAAACCCCTAGAGATTGTTGTTAGCTTCCATGAATGGATTAAAGGATAGAGTAGAGTAGAGTAGTGTAGAGTGAGTGTGAAATGTAAGAGAGCTAGAGAGAATGAATTAGCAAGTGATGGATGATAATGGAAGAGAGAAAACCCTAGCGGCACAGATTTGAGAAGTGGCGTTAAACAGACAACGTAGTTTTAAAAACCCTACAGGGTTTTGCTAAGCTGTGGTTTGGGCTGGGCTCACCTTACATTGTGTCTACGGCTTCTTTTATTGGCCCAACTAATCTAAATCCAGCCCACTTTTTCTTTTTCCTTTTTTCCGGTAATCAAAAATAAGGAATAAGAATGATGATGAAAAATGTGATTTGGTTTGATATAATATAACGGGTTTATTATTTCAAATTTGTTAATTTTCATACCAATTAATAGGGTGTTTACGGGTTAGGTTGATCAGGTTGGATTTACGGTTTGAAAAATCTCAATCCAACCCAAATCGTACTGGTTTGTCGGATTAATACATTGGTATATAAAACTACTTTTCTTAATTTGCATATATATATATATACACACACACACATGAGTTATGTAAAGATGGAGATGAGATTTAAAGTATATATGCATATGAAAAGACCATGTGATGATTTAATTATCTAATGTATATATTAATGATCAGGGGTGCCCTACTGTTGGGCGAAGAGGGCAATGGCCCAGGGCATCAAAGCCTAGAATGCATCGTATCCCAACAATCAAATAGGGTTTAGTATGCTCATTATTTGATTATTACTTTTTTGTAGAGAAGCTTACCGGTCTTGGCCTCTCGCTCTCACAATTGACCTCATGATTTGTGGTTGGACTTCTGCCCCTCACCCATGACGCACAACGTTTCCAATGCCCACCATTGTTCTCGACAGTCATCTCTCAGCCTCCCACCTTGACTCATCTTTTAACCCCCGATTTTATCTCTCACTCCTAGTTCTTGAATCGCTATTAAATTTTGAACCAATGTGTTTTCTTTCTTAGTTTCTCATTTACGCATCTAGTAATCTATTTGCTTATTTCCTTGAACCTTGATGTTTTCTTTCTTAGTTTCTCATTTACTCATCTAGTAATCTATTTGCTTCTTTCCTTGAACCTTGATGTTTTCTTTCTTAGTTTCTTGATGATTATTTGTCATTATCTTGACGACATGATTGTTTATGTGATTTCCTTAAATCTATTTCACTTATTTAAGTGATTTGTTTATTTGGTTAAATATCGATGTCTTGTTTTGTGCCATAACTATATAGTTTTGTGTCTTTATATTTTATGTTTGATATTCCCTTTACATCATTTGTAGTTTGATTATTATTAATTTGTCGGATTATACTTGTTAATTGCACCAGTAATTCCACTTTATTGTAGTTGTTTGTTCATATTTGGTTATTTATGGTGAACATTTTCCTTTTCCTTTTGATCTACGCTCTCCCCCAAGAGAGGTAGCATCTCTCTATAAATTTGTACAAGAGTCCGTCTAGGTTCCAAACCTTTTGAAAATATGTGTTATCTGTTTCTTGGCAAAGGCATTTTTTTACTCTCTGCCCAAGGCATCCAAAACCATTGGGATGAGAGCTTAACAATCAAATTAAATTAAAAAAGTAAATGGATATCGGGTTCATTGGGTTAGGTTGGGTTCACATGACACTAACCCGATATCAACCTAATACCTATGGTTTGAAAGAAATTCAGCCCGATTAGACGTCGGGTTGCTCGGGGTTGGGTTATTTTCGCATTAGGTTGGGTTCGGTTGATCGGGTTGTCCGGTTTTTGAGTACCCCTACTGACCAAATTGAGGGAAATGGAAATTGTATTCCTCCTTAGTCCATCTCTCAATATTGAATGATACATATTTTCTATCTACAAGTTAGATGAAACATATTTTATATTTCAAGTTGGACAAAGCATATATAAAAAAATTTATATTGATTTAATCAAACAACATCAATGTAATGCTTATATTATTATTTCTATCTTTTTACATTTTGATTTCAATTTTCATTCTTATTTCTTAAGATGAACCGAAAACTCCCTCGTTTTTTTTTTTTGGTGAATAGAAGTCAGAAAAGTTGCATATGCTTAGATTTTTTTTGTGTGATTTTTGTTGGATTTGTTTGGTTTAATTATTGATAATTATTTTCATTATATATTGATCAATTTGAACTCTTTGTATCTATCTTGTATAGTTGTTTGCTTTTAAAAAAAAGTTGTATATATTCTTATTTTCAAGAATTTGAGATAAACTTTGTTTGTCTTCATTTATTTGTCAAACGCTAAATGTCCTAAGGGTCATGTTATTGTGTGATTTTCTTGAGATATGCTCCCAATATGAGACAAACTTATTTTGTCTCTTCCAATCATAGCCTTTCATGTGTCAAGTATTTACTATAAGGATCATCCTTATTTAAATGGGAAATTAGAGAACTAATGATGATTAAGAGTCATGGAAATGTTTTAGTGACATGATAATTCTTTTAGATTACTATTTTATAGTGGTTGGTTTTATAATAGATTGTTTTATGATATAACTTTGAAATGTACTACTTGTTTCTGGCGATAAACTTTTTAAACTGGAATTTCTTCTTTCCTCTATTGATAGTTTAGTAAACATGAACCGCTTTTATTAACAAAAAACGTTTGGATTTATGATTGGTTTCATGATGATAAAGTTTTTAATAAAATACCAAAATCAGGTTTTAAGTTTTCTTAGCCTCATAATGGCTTCTCAATGGTCTTGCACAGGGACGGACCACCTTTGGAAGCCATGGTGGCATGGGCCACCGTATAATTTGTGCGTCGAAGAGTAAAATTTTAGAATTTTACGAATGTGCAACCGTATTATTTTGGAGGGTATTGCCGTATCGTTTTCAAAACTTCAAGGTGTGCACCTAAAAACCAAAAGCTTCTATCGGAATCAACCAAAAAGCCAAAAAATTAACTCGAAATCAATCAAAAACTGAAAATTTCTCTTGAAATCAACCAAAAAATCTAAAAATCCTCTCAAAATCAACTAAAAAACCGAAAAATTCTCTCGCGGTTAATCAAACAACCCAAAAAATCTTTCGATTTAACAAAAAAAATCAAAAAAAGCCTATCGAAGTCAACCAAAAAATCAAAAAAACCTCACTCGAAATCAACCAAAAACTTAATTATATGGTGCCACTATTTGAAAATTGTTCTAAGTCCGTCCCTGGCCTTGCACTTGACAAGAAACAAATGTAATGCATGATATCTTGATTGGATCATGTAACTAAAGAGTGTGAATCATGAGTATAAATTAACATGCTTTTTAGAGGAAATAACACCAAATTAAGAGGTTGTATGGTTCGAGTTGGAAAATAAAGATGTATCTCTGATATTTTCTCTAAGTTAACATGGAACACAATTTGTGCTATGTGAGACCGAGACAATTATATTATATAACTTTAAAATACTTTATTTTATTTTTAATCTTGTTAATTATAAAGTTATACCAATTATCATTATTAACAACGACTTCGATGATTGATAAGAATACAACTCAATAAGGTGAGGGGTGATTCAATTGTCTACTAGGAGCATCTCCAATAGATTCTACAAAATATAGATTTTGGGAATTTTTTTTCCAACTAATTCTCTAAAACCTTCTCCAAAATAAAGAAAGTATGAGAGAGATGAAAATTTTCAAATTTGAAGAACTCTTCAAAAATGATTACTTAGAAAAGGAAATGATTTCTTATTCTTCCTATCAATGACAATCCTTGAAATTAAATTGGAAATGTGACAATAATTAAAAATCAACCAATAACAAAAAAGAATATTAACACCAAACCTACCAAACAAAAACCAACCCACCATTTGCAAGGTATAGAAAGGAAGGAGGTGCACAACCAAAAAGCCAACAAAAACCAACCCACCATTTGCAAGGTATAGAAAGGAAGGAGGCACAACCGAAAGGCCAACAAAAACCAACATCGAACGCCTAACAAGACGAAAGCGACAAACAAAAAACAAAAAATGACCATAACCTACTGGCAAGAACGAACGGTCAAGGTACAACACCAGACAGTCCAAGACCTAGAGAAAACTTAGCCCGATGATACAACCAGCAGAGCAAGGAAATTGGATATCAATCAACAAGTCATCACCACTATGGAGGCTACCCAACACAAACTTATTAAGAGAGTTCCAAATCAAGCGGAGGGAGATCCAAACCACGGGTGGCCACAACTTACTCAATGAGGACAGTGTAAGACCAAACATCCAAACCGAAGCAATACCCTGAGGATCAACGGCCTAGCACTTCAAAATTCTGCTCTACAACTCTGAGATCAAAGAACACTCCGCAAAGCAACGATACATCAATTCAACGATGTTGTTGCACCGAGGGCAAAGCATCGATTGAAGGTTGACCCATATCTGATTGAGTCGAGCACGAACGAGGGTTCTTCTAAGCTTTAAAAGTCTGGTGAAGATAAAGACTTTAAAGGGAATGAGTTTGCTCCAAACAGTGGTACAATACCTGTCGAAAGAACATAAGAAGCAAAGTCAACCAAATCCTTAATGTATTTTACGGCAAAATCTTGATCAACACTAAGCCACCAAATATGACCATCACTTCGATTAGAAAAGGGGTTAACACTCCTAACGAGATCCACCAACTCACCCTACTCCCCCAATTCCCGACCTCGAGGAATACAACGCCAACCCTTAACCTTAAACCCCGTTGACCCAAAAGTTAGGACTACCAGCCACGACCTCCTTATGATTTTCAAGACAAATACCTTTGGAATTTATCTCAAAAATGAAAATTACCTAATCATCAATCTTTACAAAAAAAAGTTGTGAGTTCATTACCCACTTTTTTCCGAAGGAGGAAACTAAAGGGATGCCGATATTGTCTAAAGCTTTACCCGCCTGAACTATGTTACCCTAAGTTTCCCCACCCAAATTGCCATTACCCCCTAAACCCTTGTCTGCAACAAATAGGCTCCTAATAACCCGAATCCACAATGAATCACCACCTACATGGAACCTGTTAGGATTATGTGCGAGACAGTAACAGGATTACCATATCCAATGTTATAAGACACTA
>LUCG01176797.1:0-11223 GCA_001633085.1 Carthamus tinctorius
ATTATATTAGGATATCTTTTATTATAAATAGGCTATTAGGGTAATAGGGTTGTAATTTTATTATGCATAATTTGATTGGTGATTTGATATCATTGGACAGTGGTTTACCTCTCGAAAGTAAACCGTGGGAGAGCCGATCGACCTCTCGAACGTCGATCATTCTATCTTTTTNCGTATCAAATTCCAGGCATACACAACAATTGTGGCCAGGCTTAGTCTCAGACAGCCACAATTTAATTACCAAATTGCCAAGGATGTAGTCTAGGCAAAGCCTAGATGAACCTTTCCAAAAAAAAAAAGACTTCAACCACTTGTTGTGATTAGTGGGTTGTGTGTGTGCGTGTGTCTATACATGGAGGATCAAGTAAGAAAGGAAAAATGGTTGAGAAAATACGAGTAAATGATTCATATGTGAATCATTGGTTAAAAGAAATGTGGCTTCCCATATGGATCTTCATATGTGAATAATTTGTAAAAAAGTAGGTAAGCGAACGTGGGTTCACATGTGTGCCACAATCTTAATTAGCCTCATATCGAGGTTATTGCATAAATAATCTGAGTTAGTTTGATCACTTCACGAATCGACTTCAGTAATGTTTCATGATCCAAATAGACGAGCATAATTTCGTTTCAGCATCAAGATTGATATCAGAACCAGCCAACTTTCCAATATGCTAAAAAGAAATATAGTTTATAGTAAAGAAAAATCCATATTTTAGTAGTTGTGATTCGAGGCTTTTTATCTAGCCACTCTCACTCATGACGCTCTCTGTGATGCAGGTCTGTGGTGAAAGCAAAGCTCATGCCAGCTCTTCTGTGAGTCCTATTTTTCTTGTGTAAAATTTTCATTACATTGGTTAAAATGGTTGAACTCTTTCGAGCAGAGAAGTTGTGAAAAACACCTTTATTCACTAGAAACTACTGATTGTAATGGAAACCTGAATGGCCAAAAACCATAAAGAGATGGTCTAAAAGATTACCCATGTTGTGGTTTTGATAAAACAATGTATCCTAAACCAAGTACTTTAAGACGATTATGTCTTTCTACATGAGAAGATGTTTTTTACTAGTCTTATCAGCCTGTTCACTCTAATTGGATGCACTTAACAGATAAAATGTGTACATAGAACTGGTCTAATGGTGCTTTGAAGGCCCTGTTGAGTTCTGTTGGGCTTGTCCACTCCTGGGAGATAGCATGTTAGTTGTATTCATGAATGACATGAAAAGTTCGATCACTTTTTGATTAATGCTGGAGAGTAGAAGTTGATAGATATGTAGTTATATAACTTGTAACTATACATTAGGATGACATGCTAATATTAGTGAAGGTAGTGCACGAAACACTTTTCCTGTCCCTTCGATATGAAAGACACTGTGACTTTGGGTGTTCGTACAAATAATACAAATGTTGTCACAAACAAGAACTACATAACCTTGACAGATTTGGGTGTTTTGAGGTTAAACCAGTAAGCATCCCTTGTTTAAAATGTGAATTTAAGAAGAGTAGAGGTGAACCTAGTGCTCAATATGATGAGTTTATTGGAGTATGATACATTTGATGAATTACTTAAATCAGACATAGCGTATGTTGTGTGCGGATATATATTAACAATTTCGATTATGATTATCAGACTAATAGAGATATTTGAGAGGTGGTATATTGCATTGGAAAGACACTGTAATGCTAACTGGAGCCAACAAAGCCTGTAGCTAAAATCGATTAGTAGAGTATATCGTTTGATGCACAACCAATACCTTCCTTGCCCGTGCATTCTGATTGGCAATGGCAAGTAGCAATCACCGTTGTAAAGAATAAGGGTGTCTGTATCACTTACCTTACTAGGTGAGTATGATAACGATCGGGAGTCTTACTCGATAAAAGGCACAGCAAGGAGCTGTAACTGAGGAAAAAGACTCTTACCAGGTAAAAGATGTATGTATACCATCTATTTTGATGGCCAAGAGTATTACCTGTTAAGGTAAGGTTGGTGCTTACTGCTTACCAGTGAGAGTCCGCCCTTAGTTATCTTTGTCAGATGACATTCTCGGCCGTTAAAGTAGATTGTTGGTAAGTTCTTTTACCCGGTAGTGCTTACTAGGTAAGAGTCACCACCCCTATTGGGCGTTTGCCTTGTCTCCAACTAGACAAGATTTTTTGATCGTTGTCATGCTTGCCTAGTAAGTTAAATGACACATGCTTACCGATTAGTGACCAGTCAACAACGTTCAATCTGAAAATTGATAATGATGATGATTAGAGTTATTAGATAAGACTCATAAATAAAAAGTACCAAACTTTATGTACCAGTCTCAAATGAAACAAAAAGATGTTTATCTCTGGCTTTATAAGGCAAGGGCATTCTGTTTTAAGGTGATCATAAGCTAGATAAATAAATTCATTATTGAGTTATTATAGACAATTTAGAGTATTCACAATGGAGATTCTTTATGAGGTTCTTTTTAGACAATTTCTTATTGAAACCTAGGTGCTTGAACAAGAATCGAAGTTCTTGTATACTTTTCTTTTCTATTATTATTTTTGTTATTTCTTTAACCATTTTTTCATTTAATAAATATATAAATTAGATTAATGAAAAAATATTATAAAATATTTTTTTTTTAATTTTGTTTTGGTTTTTGTNTTTTTATACAAGTTTTGTAAGTTTTTCCGAAATGCACTCAATAAAATTCATCATCAACTCCGCTCCGACTTGGTTGAACATATTTGGTCGAATCGAGATTACGAGTGATCTATATTACAATAAACTATTTACTCGTAATTTTTTAAAGATTAATAGTAGTGTTGCTGATTTTTTAATTGTAATATAAAATTATATTTATGTTTTAATTGTTTTTTGTTAACAAGAAATATAAATTGAAAAATTAAAACTAATGTGAAGTGAAAATAATAAATTATATTTGAATTTTCAATATATATATTAAACTTATATAATAATTTATAAATGAAAATTATATCGTAAATAAAAAAAGAAAAGTGGGGTTTTGTAAGAACCTTCGTTGTAGAGTTTGTTGAGGTTCTTAGTTTGTGGAGATGACAATTATGTGGCAGGATAAAATATGACAAGTGAAGTTTTTAGAGGTTTCACCGCTGTAGATGCTCTATTAAGAGTGTCGATTTACATGCCTTAAGCAGGGGCACGACTACATAGGACTGAAGGGGGTTCCGTGTATCCGTTCACTTAACTACCGTAAAAGGAAAAAAAATATAGACGTCGTAAAAATGCACCCGCTTGATTTTGACAATGCCCTTAAATATTTTAAAAGTGGGATGGCTACACTTTTAGCAAGTTAAAGCTCCCTGTAGAAGGAGGTTTTGGGTTTAAGTCCCACTTCCATCTTTTCTTTTTACCATAATAAGTAGTAATTCTCTTCTTAAATAACATTTAATATGACCAATAATACTCTATTAATGTCATATATGTTGTTTAATCATTAACTTTTTTTTTCCTCTAAGAACTATAAAACCAATAACTTCTCTCTTTAAATACATTAAATATTTTATTAGTTTTTATACTTCTCTCTTAAAATAACATTTAATATTTTATTAATGTCATATATGATGTCGTTTGATCATCAAGTGTGTATAAATAGATAAGTTTTTCATCTTGGTTAGGTTGAATTTTTAATTTTTTTTTGAAAGGCATAGCGGCATCGAACCGACGAACGACTACTACGAACACATACACGCACGAACGCCTCCCCGGCGGTATTTGGCATCCATGGGCAACCCAATTACTGATTTGATTATTGTTACTTGATATTTTAGATTCGTAAGAACGAGAAATAAGATGTATAGTTAAATTTATTTGCAAAACATCCTATTTAAAACTAGGAGTTCTAGATGCATAACGTACCAAACGCTACCTAAGGGAACGAAAATGAAAACCAAGAAAAAAAACACGTAGGGTGTAGAACATAGTCATGTGTATTACTCAAAAGCTCAATATTGATTCAACTTGAGACATGTATTATTCCCAAATTTGACATAATTGATTTTTCATTGGGTCAAATCGCGTCAACTTTTCCCTCCGATCAAACCGACAACTTTGCAGATTTTTTGATCCACCTTAAAACCTGCTCAAGAAATTCTTGGATCTACGAATGGACTTTAAGTTGTATTGTTTGTTGGCTTATAGATAGCATGAATTTCAACCATCTCAAACATATATAGACCCATAAAAAGAAAGGATCACAAAATGGTAAACGTATAAATTTGAAATAATCCATAAAAGTGGGGATGACCACGGTTCCAATCCCAGATCGAACTGGACTGGAACCGGGTTGAACCGAAAATTTTGAAGTGATTTTCATAGGACCGAATACCGAACCGTATACCTTGGCTCGGTACTGGTTCGGTTCCGGGAAATTCAGTTCTAGTACCGGTAGGACCGATTTTTGGGACGAGTTCCGGAATTTGCGAATTTCAATTTTTATAACAAAACTAAAACTTCAACAAAATAGATCAAAAAGTTTTGTTAAACTAAAACTTCAGATTCCATGTTAAGCGAATTTCGGATTAAGGACATGATGGAACCGAATACAAATCAATTTTTTAAAGCAAAAATCGGTTTTTGGGTATGATTAAAGGAACCGATTTTAAGGATGGATTTATTGTTTAGGTTGACTTGATTTAATTTGAAAGGATATTATGAGAATCATGATTGGGAAAAGGAAAGTTGGAAAATTAATGATTACCAAAAATTTAAAAGTAACCATAAGTCTTCCAAAACCGGTACGGTCCCGATTTTTTTCGGTTCTTTCCCGGTAGATTGAGGCCAAATACTAGAACTGAATACCGCACCGTATAACATATACCGGTCCCGGTCCCGATTTGATTCAATTCGAGATTTCGGTGCCATATGTTCATCCCTACATAAACAGCAAACAAACCCTAATATGAAAGGAGCTCACAAGAAAAAAATGATAAACGTATACATTTGAAAAAATTGACATTGTTCTTAATAGTCTTCATCCAAAAATTGGTGCAATTTACTTTTCACTGTTTTATAACTATTATTAACTAATTATTCAAATATCATAGACAAGTAACTTATGTATTTGAATTAATTACTAGTTCATTATTTGGTTATGGTTTTAGAGATATTCAGTTATGTGGTATTTGATTATTAATGATGTTTATGTTAAAGGGTATGATAGATCAACCATATTTTTTGAAAGATTGTGATTCAAAATTTCTCATTTTGAAAAATCAACCTTACTTTCATTTGTGATGTATCTTTGTTATTTTCGAAACAAGTATCTTTTTTAAAAGACAACAATTTATAAAAAAAATAGCCGAAAAAGTGATACAAAGCCGAAATGTAAAGACCAAAACACCTGCAAAAGTAGCAACTAAATGATGAGTATTTGAAACCCCCAATTTTCTTAGCAATTCCATGCTTTAAATTCCACATACAATAATTCTTGATTACAAGAAGCACATGGATTAAAAGCAACAACCTCTAACGATTGAAAACTACGTTATGAGAAATGTTTTACATGGCTTTGAAACCGTACGCAGTAATTGATAATAGTACTCGGAAATAACAGTTTCGGGGGGTTATGTCCCCCGTCTTTCACATCATTTATCCAGCCAGACCCTTCTACTAGTGTCTCATAATAAGTTAAAAGAAAGAAAAACCAACAAACAAAAACAGACCCTTTTTCCCCTCCATCCTCACACTGTGTAATGCTGTTGAATTGTATCGATATCGAGCCCCTTCAGCTTCACCACCGACTCAACGTGCCCCTTCAGCGTAAGCACCTCTCGCAGCCTGCATATCATAAGCCAAATCAAACCCACAAACTTGTAAAACCAAAAATCAAAACAAACAACAGTTAACCACCAATGTTGTTCAAAAAGATTTAACATTTTACCTTGCAACTTCAGCACGTCTCTTGGCCTGCTCTGCGATTTCAGACAGTTCCCGGTAGCTGCTCTTCTCGTTGAAGATGTTTGAAGTTTCTGGTGCTTGAAGCCCGTGTAACGTCCTCTGAGCAAGAGCCCATTGAGCCTCTCTCTCTTCTCTTCCGTAATCTTTCTTGGTCGTGAAAGCCGTCTGTTTCAACACCCATCATCATCATCAGCTTAATCATGCCCATATCAATTCAAACTTTCAACAACTAATGAAAGAAAACCAATGTACCTTGTTTTCAAGCAAGTTGAGCCAAGCTTTCCCACTTAGGATGTATCGGATAGCGAATTTCATAAGGTCCAATGGGAAGTAGAACACGATGCTGTATAACCAGATGACACCAGCCCATCCCCACCCTACTCCTTTGATTCTTGCGAATCCCCACTCTGCGTACACTGCTATTAGAGTTGCAACCTGAAATTTTTTCATTTCGTGTTATTATTGTGTTTTTCGTTCATCCATCAGAAATCAATGTGAAATCAATGTTTATAAGTTTCTTTACCAGTTGTGCTGCTAAGAAGGCACCCAACAACAACAGACCAGGACGTTCAACAAACGACCAGCTGCGTGAACGGGTGACGAAAATAAGAGCCTGGCTCACGATACTGACTTGGAGATATAAAGCGGCCATCATCTCGACCTCACTGTTTCTGATCGATCGCACACCAAAAGTGTCCTGTGTCACAGAAACATAAAATGAGCAACGAAAAAAGGGTGACACTTGGTATTTTCAATCCCTTTATTCGCGACTTACTGAGAAGAAGTCGGTATCCTTCATGATCCAGAAGAATATAACGGTCATCAATGCTAGGTAACCTCCAAGCACAATGCCAGTGGCAAAGATCTCTTTTAGCTTCCAGCTGTCGGGTAATGGCGATGGTTTCACCCTATCCTTTGAGATCGTCATGATTGTTCCTTAACAACATAAAACCAGACATTAGTACAAAAGTATAATCTTTCTTCTATAACAAGAGTAATAGAAGTGATTCTCACCATCATTAAGGATTGCAATAATCAGAACCATGAAGGGAGAGAAGTCAAACTTCCATATCAATGCGATGAACATAAATCCAAACTACATAAACCATTAAAAGTTAGGCGATAAACAGGGGATTACAGATTAATAATCATAAGTGTAACAATTCAAATGTCACCTACAACTTACCACAATACGAATGGTGATAGAAACAGCATAGATCTGCAAAAGAAGAAAAAATGTTAACAACTAGAAGCTGTTTTCTTTATTACCATTGAAGGCAAGGGGAAGGAAGAGAGGAACCAACAGTGTAATTCTTCATTCTTTGGAAAATTGCTCGACTAGTAAGCACTGCGCTGATGATGACACTGAGCCCAGGCTCCGTGAGCACGATGTCAGATGCGCCTCTTGCAGCATCAGTGGCATCAGCAACAGCAATTCCGATGTCGGCCTTCTTCAAAGCAGGTGCATCATTCACACCATCTCCAGTCATCCCACAGATATGCTTTCTCTCTTGTAACTTCTTCACGATCTCATACTTGTGTTCTGTATATTTAGATGATAAGATTGAAGTTCATTCATTTCAAAGAAGCTAGGTTCATCAAGAAATGAATACCCACCTGGGAAAACTCCAGCAAATCCATCAGCTTTCTCGATCAACTCTTCAATAGGGATTGATGCAAGCGATGCATCCTTGTGGTTACCAAGCAAAGAAGAAGAAGGGTACATGTTTGTTCCCATTCCAAGACGTCTACCAGTCTCCTTAGCAATGGCAAGTTGATCACCTACACATTGATTGATCAAGAAATGGTTGTATGATTTAGTTAAGATATAAGTGAACAAATCTTCCATTATCCAGAGATATGATTACCAGTGATCATCTTGACATTTACACCAAGATTCAGAGCTCTGCGAATGGTCTCAGCACTGTCATGCCTTGGTGGGTCAAAAAGGGACAACAATCCAACGAATTGCCATGGAGCACCTGGGCTGTCTTTTGATTTTTCGGGCACTTCCTACAAATTTACAGCAAGGAGAATAAGTAAGTAATCATGAACATATCAATCACACACTAGAAAAACAGAAATGTACGTGCATATGAACTACAGACCTGTCTTGCAACAGCCAAAGATCGCAACCCACGTTCAGCAAATTTATCAATCATTGCATGAACTTTCTTCTTTTGATCTTCTTTGCAGCCACAGAGGGTCAAAATCTGATCCAATATTTAAGAAGATTAGCTTTAATTACCAAGTGTTCATCAGATGAGGCATGGTGTATATATGAAGTGAAAAAGTTACCTGTTCAGGAGCACCTTTGCTTGTTCTATGCCAGTTTCCACGCTCATCGATGTAAGTCAAGGCTGTCCTCTTGTCAACTGGATTGAATGGAAGGAAATGGACCTCTCTAATGCCGGCTCGTGCCTACAAACTCATTCATGAGACATTTTTTTTCCATTTCTAGTTGCCAAAACACAGATTTAGAAAGAAAGAGAGAAAGATACCTCTTTAGGATCAGCAAGGGTTCCAACAATGGCTGCATCAATAGCATCCTGGTTTTCAGTCCTCGAAGCCATTGCAGCGAAAAGCAACACCTGCTCCTTGTCCACACCTTTGGCAAACACCTCGATCAAATTTTTGTCAACGGAAAGCTTGTTAAGGGTGAGTGTTCCTGTCTTGTCACTGCATAGGACATCCATTCCAGCCATCTCTTCAATTGCAGTCATTCTCTTAGTAATGGCACCCTGCTGTGAAAGCCTATGTGATCCAATAGCCATGGTGACTGAAAGAACAGTAGGCATTGCAATTGGGATTCCTCCAATAAGCAAGACCAAGAGATTGTCAATTCCTTTTCTGTATTCTCTGTGTTGGATGGGGTACATGACAACTATCTCAACCAACATTCCAACGGCAATGGAGCAAATACAGAAGTTCCCGATTGCAGTAAGAACCTGTTGGAAATGGCCAACTTGGTTGGTGCTATCCACAAGATGTGCAGCCTTCCCAAAGAAGGTGTGCACCCCAGTGGCGATAACAACAGCTTCGATTTCACCTTGCTTGCAAGTTGAACCAGAAAACACCTCATCATAAGGATTCTTGTTCACGGGGAGGGATTCACCAGTAAGGGCAGACTGGTCAATCTTTAAAGGATCTCCTTCAAGAAGACGGGCATCAGCAGGAACGATATCTCCAAGTTTGATACTGATGATATCTCCTGGAACCAAGATGGAAGCTTCTTGCTCACTCCAACGACCGTCCCTGAGAACCTGCAGCGAAAACACCATGGAAGATGATGAGATTATAAAATGGCGTTTATTGTTAGCACTGAAACATAGAGTGGCATTTAACTTGCTGGAAGTTCATACCCATTGTAATCAAGTAAAGGAATACATATCTTGAAATGAAAAACTTTACAATTAACTACTTTTTTTATAGCTAAGCATTTGCAAGAAAAAGTATACTTGTTTCCTTTTACAATGTTATCATTCCATGCTTCAGTTTTCAGCCACCTTTCATTGAAAAAAAATACCTTTGTTTTAGGGGCAAGACCAGCCATAAGTGCAGCAGCAGCATTTCCAGCATTGTTTTCCTCAATGAAACTGATGGTTGAGTTGATAACAAGCAGGCAAACAATACCAACAAAGTCTTGCCAATCTGGTGGTTTTCCACCTCCATTAGCCAGTGCAATTGCCATGATAGCTGCAGCTTCCATGACCCATGAGAGAGGATTCCACATAAACCCAAGAAACTTGAGTAGTTTGCTTTCCTGTATTTAGTACAAAAGAAAATCATCAACCATTCCAAAGTGAAGCAGCCTGTAATGTGCAATGAAAACCAACATTAGGCTGATCATAATTCAGCATACCTTTTTCTCCTCCAATTTGTTAGGTCCAAAAATTTGAAGCCTTGTGGCTCCTTCATCTGAACTTAGACCTTCTCGGTTACATTTCAACTGTTCGAAAACCTCCTCAATCGGTACTTTCTCCTGTAGTTGAGGGAAGAAAAATTATCAATGAGTTTAACTCCATTATAATACTAGCTGGATAAACTTGCAAGAAAAATAACCTTGGACAAAGTGTTATTATTCTCTTAGCTACTTGTGTCATTAGGTAACACAGCCCAATTATGTTACATTGACTTGTACCTCATGCACTAAAAATGGTATCTTGCAATCAAGTTGGTCATTGTGGTACTTAAAGAAAAGATCAACCTTAATTATTTACATGCCTGTATTAGATTAGATTCAACAGTAACTCAGTAACATTTGAGCCTCATATATTTTATACATTGAACAAAAGAGACAAAAATAAACAAGTCCACATAATTCAATTATAAAAATAACAATAATTGATTTAAAATAAAACCTGCTTTATACTACCTTATTGTTTATCTTTACTTTAGTTTTATTCCAAAATTTCATGGTAGAGGGTATCGGGTTCCAGTTATTATCACCCAACAAAGAAAAGCAGGATAGAGAATCAAGGTCCACTAAAAACAGAACAATTTTATTCTTGAATTTGAAATTTAATAAATAAATATAAAAATTGTAGTGGAAAACCAAACTAGCTACGAAAGGCTTCGGCCGTTTACTACTTTTCCCTAAGCTGCTTTGGACACACACATGGAAATGGAAACCAGAGAGACATCTAACATGCCTGACCATCCTTGTTGGTCAGGTTTGGCATACATTCATTACACTACTTTAACACCCAACATACACTTTAATTTGGGAGGGGGAGATGTGACCCAAAATCATGACACCATTCCATCAACATAATATCTTCTTCTTGATTGCTTAAAACCCCCAGGTGTAAAACTAACATATATATATATATATATGTGTGTGTGTGTGTGTGTATGTATGTATATATTGTATGACCATGACACTAGTGTTTTAAGGTATCACTAGATGGCAAAAACATACCCCTGCAAATGTTTCCTCACAAGTTAAATCAATAATTAAACCAAAACTAGTTAGGGTAAACAGCAAATGATTCGATTTCCCTTAAGAATTAATCACTTCAGTAAAATGATTCAATTTCACTGCCCTAGCAAAGATGTTTGATTTCAGACTCAATCATAAATAATAGGGTTTATGACTTATTTGGGTAACAAACTTTTCAATTTGTACACATTATACCATTGAACTATTTTTTGTCAAAACAGACACCATTGAACTTATTTTTTTNAAACTATTTTTGTTGTAACTATTATACCATTGAACTATTTTTGTTGTACCTATTATACAATTGAACTATTTTTGTTGTACCGATCCATTGCCTCCTTCTATTTCTATCTCTATCGATTTCAT
>LUCG01176845.1:0-15769 GCA_001633085.1 Carthamus tinctorius
CGATGGAGGTGGGTGACGGTGGAGGTGGGTGGTGCTGGAGGTCGTCAGTGGAGGTGGGTGATGGTGGAGGTGGGTGTGGCAGTAGTTTCCAGCGGCAGAGGTGGAGGTGACCTGCTAAACAGGTCACATGTCATTTTGTAACACAATAGATGAAAAATAAAGTTTGATACATTAAAAAGCATTTTTGATAGGTGGATACACACAATAACTTTTCGGGTATAGTTTGATATATTTTGAAGAAGTATACCCTTTAATATAAAAGTTGAATATAAACTCTATAATTAAGACAAACCATAAATCTCAATTAAATTAGATTTTAAAAATGATGATAATTTTATTTATTATATCTGCATGTTTATGTAAGATGGTCAGAATTTAGTCCATAACTTATATGGTTTTTACTAATTAGAAAAAGGTTGTATTTAAAACTCCATTTTTAACGTATTCTTAAGGATGCGTTTGGTTCGTAGAATCTAATTTGATGGAATTGTAATCATCGAAGGAATTTGATTTTAAAAGAATTGAAATGGAATTTGACTACGTGTTTTTTCTTGAAGGGTGTCCAAGCCTATGGCCCGACTAATCCCCTGCAAGATCAGGGCTAAAACATGTCCCCTTGTAAATGTTCACATGTTGCGCATGGAGGGATTCAAACCCGGGTTAGGCGCTATGAACCCCCCAAGCCTTATCCACTCCACATGTTGACCATGTGTTTGGTTGGTAATAATTCAATTTTCTTCGGTTAATTTAATGAATGACGGATTTCTTAAATTGTGGAATTCAATGAAATTCAAAGGATTCCATCAAGTTCACGTAATGTACTTGGTCAAAAAGAATTTGTCATTCCAATTGCATCAAATTCCTATGAATTCTGCAAACCAAGCAACCCTAAAATTTAAAGGAAAACCTTTTATTTTGTTTTCCTACAAAAGGTTCTCCACACTTGAATAATCTATAAACTCCAACTGATGAATCGTTTACTAAACATTTACTTGCCATCAATCTAATTTAATGGCTGAAAATAATGTAAATGAGACTTTGGTTATTGTCGGTGAGCAATTACCCACTAAGAGGCTATTTGTTTACCTCTTAATAGTTCCATTAAGAGACAACATTTGAATCATTAAAAGGTAAACCATGTTTAACAAATAAGAAAACTGTCTCTTAATGCTTCTAAAACCTTCTGAATGGTTTCGTACCATAGACTTCTCTTAACCATTAAGCGCTCTGATTTCATTCTCAACAATTACCAAACAACCATATTTCATTTTACACTATATTATAAGAGCCTCTTAATAATTAATCATCCAACACCAAACCATTCAACAGCCATCAAACAACCACTCAAGTATTTGATAACGGTATCATCTAACAACAAACTTAAGTTTGCTCATGCAAAAAAAAAGGCTTTGTAAAATAACAACAAAGCCAAGTTATGTTGTATGCTTACACAAATATATTCTTAGATATGAAAAAAAATAAATAGAAATAGTTTGGTTTTCAATGATCAACTTAATTTCCTTATACAAATTTCAACTCTCAAGAATCAACTCTCAAGGGAGGGGGTATACAACAAAATCATAGTTTTCAGTAAATGATTCAAAAAGTTGTTGCAATAATATTTTCATCATAATAAATAGGGTGTTGTTACCAACACCCCCTCTAGCTATAATAACAATCAATCACTGCCTAGGAGTTTGTAAATATGTAATTTTAAAGGGTTTAGAAGTTTGAAAAAATGTCATTTCATAGGGTAAAGGGGGGGGTGTAATGATCCTTACCCTAATAAATATACGGTAGAAAAATATCATGTCAATTTATTTTAATTATCACTAAATAAAGCCTGCTGAATTCTGATTGGTTAGTCGGCTGAAAGTTTAATGCTCAAATTATTGGATATTATCATCCATTTTTGTGCCCTTCTCATGCCATAAAATTGAATTTTCACACGTATTTTTTTTAAAACTTTTCATGTTATTAAAGAAAATGGTATATCAATTTTTTTTGAAAGACATAACAGCATCGAATCAACGAACGACTATCAAGAACATATGTATGCACACCTTCCTAGCGGTATCAGGCATTTATGGGGCAGCCTACTAATCCAACGCTGTCCCGACCCAGCTTACGCTAAACTTAGAGCCCAACCACAGTCTTTAACTGGGCTAGGGGGCAACCCAATCTATGATTGGACTAGCCCAAGTACTGGGTACTCCTTATTACCTCAATTAACTCCCCTTGGAATCGAACCCGGGTAGAGTAGGATCCCCATCCACAGCCCCTTCCAAGGATGTTATGTTACCACCCTTAGGAAGATCAAGTGAGCTAGACATGTTGGGTTTTTATGTATACATATCAATTACAAGTCTTTTTGAATTAGCCTACTTTGAACCATTTATTGTCATACTGAAATCATATTATACTTACTAAAAGGTTAGATGATAATGGTGATTGAGAGTACCAGAAACCCTAATCTTTTACTGTTGTCATAAGTTTTTCACGAACAATTAATTCGCTTATGTAATTACTTTTACAACTTTACATCATCAACATTTGTTATATTTCTTAAATTTATTTAGAGTAAATTACAATTTTAGTTTACGTGGTTTGTTAGGAAATTTTGTTTTAGTCTTTATGGTTTAGAAATTGCCATTTCGTCCTTATAGTTAGTGATGCATTGCTATTTTCGTCCGTGGATTAATTCATAGTTTTAATTATAAGAGACCAAAATAATAAAGAATTGTAAACCACAAGTACCAAAACAACAATAAGTTATAAAATAATAAGGATGGAAGTAGGAATTAATTACAAACCGTAAAGATAAGAGTTGCAATTTCTGAATCACAAGGACAAAAATCAAAATTTTAACAAACCATGGGGAAGAAAATTGTAATTTACTCATTTATATATTACATTTACCTTTTGGATTTCACATTTCCTATCATATATACATTGTTTTATTTATTAAATCTCGTTTNTCCAAAACACCATTCCAAAAAATAATCGGGCCAAGGACGAAAGTCGAAAGATATCCCAACCCTTGTTTATAAATTTAACGGTCGACTCAAGGTTCCTGTCAAACCAAGTTCGAGTATTGAGTTCCCTAAAGGGTGCGGGTTTTTGTTTGCCATCCCTCACTTCAAGTTTTATTGTTGCAAGGAATTACATGTCTCAAGAAGTAAACATACCAAACAATTGATGCACAATATCCTATCTAAATACTAATTTTAATAGTCAAGAAGTATCTTTTTTATATTGTTGCTTATAATTACAAAATAGTACAAAAAATCAATAAACAGTAAATGTTGGCAGCGTATTGCCCCAAAAGGACATTGATTTAGCTTGAACGTGAATCAACTTACATCTCGTTATGGTAACCAAAACTGACGTGGAAAGATTTTTGTATATGACATTCAAAAAATGTAATTGTTGCCGAACGATGATGATAGAATTAAAAGAGAATATCATATAAGAGCCAACAACCAAAAACAACATTGAATTCTCATGGTATGGTACCTTTGATATGTACGATAGTAGACGTTAAAAATTTAACCCATTTGATATCTTATCTTCCATTTCACCACTATTTTCATATCTTATCTTCATCTATTAGATCCTTATATTTGAATCAAATATCCTTTGGATGAGTACAATTTGAGTTTAAAGACAAAATTAAATTAGCCAGAAAACAAAAATATTATGAAACATTTTTACTCATTATATGTATAGAGAAAGGTTCAAACGAGAAACATAACTTTTTAAGAGAACGTGAGGAGCAATCTCAGCCACTCATCCGGTCAATAAAGGCGTCTTTGATCNCGTGATCACGTCCACCTTAACCGAAGATGTGTGGTTGAGATTGCTCCTCGCTTTTTCTTAAATTGAAATGCTTCTCGTATGAACCTCCCCCCTCCTCTCTCTCTCTCTCTATATATATATAGAGATAGAGAGAGAGAGAGGGAGAGAGAGAGANGAGTCTCAGCCACTCATCCGGTCAATAAAGGTGGCTTTGACCGTGATTCCCCCCTTTAATAATCTCTACCCTCCCATGAATTGTGTCAATCCTCCGTGATCGCATCCACCGTAGTCGAAGATGTGTGGCTGAGATTCGTCCTCACGTTTTCTTAAATTGGCATGGTTCTCGTATGAACCCACCTGTCTCTCTATATACATTTATATACTTATTCATAAGATGACATATAACTTGACCCTTGAAGCATGGTTGGGGTGGATGGAATTTGGAGGGTTGACAAAGATCAAATGGTGGAGAGAAAATAAAAGCCAAGGGTTTTGCTTCTTGTCTTATATATACTTATATTAAACCAAAAAGGAAAAGAAAAAGAAATGTAACATACTCTTTTTAAGTTTTTATAGTTTTCTTTTAAATGTAAAAGTAATTCGTTTTTTTTATTATTTCATTATGTAAAATAGTAACGACTACAAAATACCGAATTATAATACATATATGTACGGAATTTATGACAATATTTCAAAATCTTTAATCTCAAACATATACACTTGAAAAAAGATAGAGCAACTCTACTTAAATATTTTAAAATTCCTAGTGGTGTTGAAGGATAAACATTTCATTATTTAAAGAATATAACAATATTGATTGAGATAAGTGTATTAGAGATAGATTGGAGTTAAAACATCTATTACTTATATATCCAGGACGTGTTTGGCAGACAACCTCACAAGCTAACTGGTAGCTGATTAGTAGCCAATAAGCTAGCTTATGAATAAATTATGCCTGACAAAAAACTAGCTTATGAGTTAGGCCATGAGTATCCAACCCTCCCAACCCCACTGCCACATCAGCGGCCACATCAGCTTTTCTCCAACCCTCCCATTAACCCTTTGGAACACTCTCTGATTAGTACCCAACCCTTTCAACCCTCTCTCTCTCTCTCACACACACACACACATAAATAGAGTNGTCGGCGTACCGGCAGCCCGCTGAGCCCGCCAAGCCGGTGACTTCCAACCCGCCGAACCCAAGGGGCCGGTACGCACGGCCTTATGAGTATGTAAAATGACCAGAAAGACTACGTTGGGGTATAATAATTAATATTAATAAGAGTATAATTGAAGAAAATGCTATAAAAAACTCCTGAAACGGTACTCCAATAAACGTTTCAATAAGGTAGCTTATGGTCCATCCAACACGTGTATCAGTTTATATCAGCTAACTTGTTTTTGCCAAACACAGAATTAAAGGGTTCATGTTTAAAATCTATGAATTCTTTAATAGGGGCCATCACCATGGTGGGCCAAATTAGACCAAATATAATTGATGCTAAATGGGCCAATTAGCTCTCAAGTCTTTGGGCCTAACTAGTCAAAATACAAGGCCCAAGTTTTAACTCCAATACGTCGTCGTTTTCATCCATCTTTTCTTCTTCCCCTAGCTGAATGTGGTCAGCCAAGATACCTTTTTTCTTACCCCCATAAAGAAAAGCTCCAATTTTTTTCAAAGGGGGCAAAAATGGCTTCTCACACACTCTTTGCAACTACTTCCATAAAACCCGACCCGTTTTCTCTAAATACCCGGATACTTACACACAAGCTGCAAAGTCAATGGTTAGGAATCACCAAGCTCCGTCTCCAATCCTCCAATACCCGACCCGGCTTGCCCATGACCCGAACCATTTCCGCCACTATCACATTCAGCCTCCCAACTGCGTGAGTCTTCAACTGTTTAATTTCCATTTTGTATGAATCTATAAGATTCAATTGTTAATTTTGAGATTTAGGTATTAGGTATTTCGAATTGTGGAAATCAAATTAGGTTTTTGATTTTTTTTTATTTAAATTTTGTTGTTGCAGAAATCAAGAGAGGGTTAATTCAACTGGAAATGCTCCCAAGTGAGTTTTAATTTTGTAAATTTTTGCATTTTCGGAGTTTCTGATGAATGAATTAGGGTTCAAGTTCTTCAATTCAAGTTTCCAATTGTTTTAGCTGGTCGTTGAAAGGAATCAAGTCGTTTGCCATGGGTGAATTGGAGGCTAGAAAGCTTAAGTTTTCAACTACTGGTACTGAAGCTATTCTGATGGGGATTTTGGTTGAAGGTTAGTTTCATTTTTCTTTAGATTTGTGTTTTTTTAATTGAAATGATTGTTTATCATATGCACATTGTGTTTATTCATAATCATATGAATAATATGATATTGATTCTGGTTATTTTTACTTCAAGCAATCTGCATTGTAGACTTTGGGGATGTTTATATAATTAGAAGCAGAATTTGTATATCAAATAAGTTGAAGTTCAACGAGTTACGACATCTAAGCAAATTGTTATGATACACTCTCTCAATTGCTGCATATCTTGAAAGGGGCTGTTTGTTAGCAGCTTAATGGGACTTACAGCTCATTCGGTCAGCTATACATGACTGTTTGGTAGTGGCTTAATGATATAGAAAGTGGCTTATGCGGTTAGCTTCTAGGAGAAAGGTTTATGCAGAAAGCCAAGTTTTTTCCAAACATGTCCTTCCCAATTAAAAGCATATATGAAAAAACCTTCCCAATCTATACTGACACAGATTAATCCACACAATTAACTTTATCCATACAAGACTTAATGGAAAACCAACCAAACAGCCCCTTAGTCTTGAACTATCAACAGAGGTTGAGTGTCCATGGGGGGAAAAAAGGGAAATCGGGAAATCATGGAAATGTGGAATTAGAATTTTTAAATTTAAAATTTTGAAGTTTTGATTCAAGTTTGTATTTTTTTCCCTCAAATTCTTTGCAGGAACAAATCGGGCTTCAAAACTATTGCGTGCAGATGGGTTTACGCTTACCAAAGTGCGGGAGGAGGCCATCAAATTGATTGGAAAACCCGACTATTTCTATTTCAGTCCCGAGCATCCACCTCTGACTGAATCAGCTCAAAAGGCCCTTGATTTTGCTGTTGATGAAAAACTTAAATCAGGCAAGTCTCTACATTTTGCCAACTTTTTCGCCTTTTGCACCTTTAAGTTATTTCCTTGTATGTGTCGTATACTTATCTTGCTAATCTCTTCGACCAAAAGGTGTCCACTTTAGAATCTAGAATGAATTGGAAGCACATTTTCATGGACAATTTATGAACAACACATAAACCTTTCTCTTTGTAAAATAGAGAAAAAGGGAGAATGTTTTAGGAAAACATCATGGTAACAACTTCTTTAGAAAAGGCAATGGAAACAAACCAAAATAAACGTTTCCCAATATATCACACCTGGAGATGGGGTCTGCGGAGGGTAAGATGAATCTAATATAGACCCCTGGTTTGTGCAAATTGTGACAAAGAGAGAGATTCAGATATGATAAAGATTTGAAAAGTTGGTTAAGAAAGCAATAAAATACAAATAGAAGCAGGTGCAAGAAAGACAACCAATTTAAGGTACCTATGCATCCTTAGTCTAATTTATAGAATCCCATTCCCAGGGTCGGTTTGTTAGTAGCTTAATGAGCTTAATGGGACTCACAACTTATTCGGTCAACTATACATGACTGTTTGGCAGTAGCTTAATGCTATAGAAAGTGGCTTATTCATTAAGCTTCTAATGGTGTAGCTTTATGCCGAAAGCCAATTTTTTCAAACTTGTCCCTCCCAATTAAAAAACATGCTCCTTTCGTTTCCATCTATGAAAAAAGTCACCCAAACAAAAATTCTTCCCCATTTGTACAGACAGATTAATCCATACAGACAACCTTATCCATACAGGACTGAATGGAAAACCAACCAAACAACCCCCTAGTCTGCTATCCTACTCCTTCGTCTCCAAGAGCTTCTGTAGGAGGTCATGTCCTTAGAAATGCCAAAATGTAACGGAAATGTTGTTGGCTAAAACTTCCCTCTTGAATCCTTGCAACTTGCAAAGCCGAGAGGATTCTTCATGCACGAGGTGTTTTTTACAAGATCTTTTAATCCTTTTGTGTTTGTAACTTCTTTTATCATAAAAAAAAAGAGAATTAATCGTTCTTTAAACTATACGCTATAAATTTAGGCGATGGTGGGGAAATTACAACGTCTCACTTGCTTCTTGGAGTGTGGTTGCAAGAGGAGGGAGCAGGACACAAAATAATGGCCACTCTCGGCTTCAACGAACAAAAAGCCGAAGAACTTCGCTCTACAATTTCTAAACCTGGTTTTGTCGAAGAGTAACATGCATTGTTATCAAATGAATCGCCATTTAATCTGGTAAATGTTGTTCAACTTGTTACCATTTTTTACGGTTCTTGAAAAGTGTACAATAAAAATTAGCATTCGATTCTCGTTTATTTGCAAGTTTATCGATGATAAATGTACATAACCACCACCAGAACTAGTTTCTTGGGGCTTCCACCATGGGATCTTTATAAAGATCATCTTATAACTAGATGAAACAAGAAAATAGTTGTTTAAAATGAATAACCACTAAAATCTTGAGATGGGAAAGTAAGCATTTCTTGAATTTTAAAGTCAATTTGGATTCTTTTTATGATAAGAGTTCCCTTTTGGGGTTTCTTATAAAGCCAAGAAAATTGCTGTCTAAAATGAATAACCACTAAAATTTTTAGATGGGAAAGTAAGCATTTTTCTTGAAGTTTAAAGTAAATTTGGATTCTTTTTATGATAGGAGTTCCCTTTTAAAAGCTAACACTTAAAAGGGTATATGTAGTGGAATCATAGTTTTTTAAAATCTTGAATCATTCTTACCCACATAATTGTTCTTCCTAGTCATTGGCTTAATGATCTAGCTATGTGGGCCCACTTTTATGTATATCTAATGTTAATGCTTTCTTTAAAACACATATCTTAATGTTAATGCTATCCTATTTATCATGCACAATTATCTGCTGCCTTTTGAGCTATCTTGATAAGTGCCTAAATTTTTATAATATACCCCTGATAGAAAAGTAGATTTGTGAGCTTATCTATCAAGCTCAAAGTGGTGGGCTTGCCAATAACTTTAATCATAATTTTAAGTCGATCTGAATGTTAAGAAAAATTCTGCAAACAAAGGCTTGTAAAGGGCCTAATGTATCGGATTATATACAATCTTGCTGAAATTTGTCACATTTGGCTTATTATGTGGTAATGTTTTCAGCAGTGGCTGAACTCTTACAGCCAGAATCTTCAACCGCAAGTCTTTGCGCCTTTTCGGCTTCAGCTGTCCAATTAATCCTTGAAACGAACACCAATAACAAAACCAAACAACCGACCATCCCGACTAAGAACCCGATCAACAATCCTTTGAGTCCCATTCGCACCTTAAACGCTAAATTCACGCCTAAAGGCAACGCTATCAGGTAGAACCCTCCGAGGTTTGCATACATTGCCAACCAAGGCCTGGCGGTTCCCCTCACGATGCCGCCACAAACTGCCAACGGGAAATTAACCACCTCCACCAAAGCCATCCACAACATGGCGTTCTTCGCACCCCTCAGGATCCCTTTATCGTGGCTAAATAGACCACCCCATTTTCCTCTAGCCAACACCATGGCCAACCCACCGGCTAAACCCGCAACTGAGCCCACCGCCAACGAGGTGCACGCCGACCTGAATGCGAGTCCGGCCCGGTTCGCGCCGAGCTCGTTCGAGACCCGAACCGACGCACATGTGGCCAACGAAAGCATCACCGAGTAAAGCAAGTAGTCGAAATTCAAAACGACCGCGATCACCCCGACCGATTGTTTAGCGTTCGGGAGCTTTCCCGTTAACAACACCAAGATCTCGTAGCACCACCATTCGAGGCATGTCGTGAGGCAACACGGCCCGCAAAGCTTCAGCAACCGGACCCAGTCCTCGAACCCGTGACTCACCCACCCGCCTTCCCTCCATTTCCCGCCCTTTCTTGACTCCGTCACCATAACGTAAACCGACAACAAAACGACCACCACAAGATCGGTGATCCAAATGGCCATCAAAACCCCCTCAAAACCTCGGGATTTCGAGAGAAAAACGTTAACCGGGATGTGGAGAACGACCGCAAAAGCCGAGGAGAGCATGATCGGGACCGTTACGCTTTGCGAACTCAAGTAGGATTTTAGAGGACATAAAAAGGAAGTGATCATCAAATCTGGTAGCAAAAAATACAAATATGTCTTTGCTTTTATAGAAATGTCTTCTTGTTGGCCAAAATAGATGAGGATTTTATCAACATTTAGCCACAAGAAGCAAATGCAAAGTGATGTGACTAGTAGCAAAGAGACCATCATGGTTAGGGTTTTGTGGAGGAGCTTAAAGTTTTTGGCTCCATAGGCTTGACCACAAATGGGGTCCATGGCACCACATAGACCGTTCAAGACCGAGAACCCGGTCACGTTTGCGAACATGAACCCGAGCGTCCCACCTGCTAACTCGAGCTCACCCAGTCGGCCAAGAAACGCGGTCGTGATGGCTATCTTTGCGAACCACGTCAAGTTCATTGCGACCAACGGAATTGCGATCGATTGCTGGGTTTTGAGCTCTGAGAAGGCCGATCGGAGGAGCTTCTCCGGCCGACTTCGGGGGGTTTGTTCTTCCATTTTTTGGTGGGTTTTTGGAGATGAAGTTGTGAGGTTTTTTGTGAATGAAAGATATATATAGAAAGATGGGGAGCACTAGGAAAGAGTGGGAGAACTTGAAATTGGGTGCATGGGTTTTTTGATGTTAATAAACTAACGTTGAAAAAGATGTGATTCAACTAACTTTATGAAATTTTGTTCTTTTCTTTCTTGTAACAAATGTGACGAAAACATGTGACGAAAACGTAACAAGAAGGGACGACTATGAGCAAAACGTGACGAATTGGGACCATTGTCGTTCATTTTTAGGTAACTGATGTTTTCTTAGCAAGAATCCTCCTCCCCGCTTTCGTTGTAGTAAAATAACGAACAAAGATATAAAAAGTTGGAATCTTTTTTATAACAACTCATCCCATAGATTATTAACGGAGTTTAGAGCATCTCCAATGGTAAAGTTTTTGATAGTTTTTTACTATTTGAAAAAACCTTTTAAAATACTTTTTAGCATTGAAAATTAAAAGCTTTTTCAGAAAAGGTCGAAATAGAATAAGTGGTTATTAAAAAGACTTTTTACATTATAGTATTATTTTAATGCTTCTCTTACATTTTTTTATAATTGTAGAAAAAACTTTTTAAAAAGCCTTTTGCATTGGAGAAGTTTTAGAGTGATAGATTTTTGTTAATTAAAAAAAGAAAAAAATATGAGGTAGTAAGTTTAAAAAGTCTTTGAAAGACTTAGGCATTGTCGATGCTCTTATGAGCTTTTATAAAACAGTACTTATTTAAAAGGTCACAAGAACCAATAAAATCACATATGATTTACATATGATTGTGTATTAACATAAATCATATAAAATTTTGTTGATTCTCTCATTATCTTAAATAAGTATTATACTTGTTTGTCATATGATCATACTTCTATGATATCTCTCTATATATATGTAATCATTATTTTGATATACTTGGTGATATCTTTGGTTATCTATAAAAAAGAACATATACAACACAAGTGCTTTAACCTATCAATAATAGTAATACCCACTTTTCTCACAATAAAAATGTTGTAGCATATTGGCAAGTGGGAATGAAATCAATGTTCAACATCATGATAGCATTATTCTTTTAAGATGAAACATTCTTATAAAACTATATATTTTTTCACGTTTTAATTAAAAGCATCTTATAAATAAAGCATTCTGTAATCTTTTAAGGAAGTTGAAGGTATTTTTTTTATCGGTTTCTTTTGCATTATTCGCATTTTTATTTGTGGGGTTTGTGATAACTTCAATTCACATGCATTTATATGACACCTACCTTTCGATTTTTTAAAGTATCTAAAAAAGTTAGTTTATGGTTGAACTCTTGAGATTTGTTAGGCGAATATATGGCTGGTGTTCTTTTGGTAGATATCATATGCGTTTAGGAATGGATTCGCTAGTTACATGATTTGGTCCAATCAGTATCATGATTAACATATATGTTTAAAACCAGTAACGTTAAAAGGAAAATCTTTAAATGATTGTAGAAACAAATAGAGTGTATTGGCAATCATGCAACAATCTTTACACCACAAGTGCAACCACAGGTGGACCTCTTGGCCCTGTCTTAACCTTTAATCCTTTATGGTTCATGATTCCATTATTTGGCTTTGGCCCCAACATATTTTCAATTGCATAAAGAAAAGGATGATGACTTCTGCAATAATTGCATTCATTCAGCCAGCCCTAAAAGCTTATAAGTTTTCTTATACATTTGGAAAGCACTAAATGTCTCTTTTATTTATAAAGGGTTGGGTTTCATGATCTCAAATGATTCCAAGTCTATTGATATATTTATGATAATTCATTAAACAAAATATCTTAGCGAAGTTTATTCGAAATTATTTAAGTTAATTTTATAAAAGTTTCAACACGTTACATGAGTCTAGAGTCTAGAATAAATTGTGTTTGGCAAACTAGCTGATATGCTACCTGATAGTTGATAAACTAGCTTATGAATAAATTATGTTTGGCAAAAACTAACTTATGAGTATGTAAAATGACCAAAAAGGGTATCTTGGGGGTATAATAATTAATATTAATAAGGGTATAATCGGAAAAAGCTACAAAAAGCTCCTGAAACGCTACTCTAACTAGCGTTTCAATAAGCTAGCTTATGTTACATGTTTAGATGGACTAGCTTATAAGCTAGCTTATTTTTGCCAAACACAACCTTACAGTTTAATTTGTAGTTTACCCCAAGGCAAAAATCTTTATCTATTAACTATCAAACACCCATTGATTGGTTTGTTCTAAATAAAGAAGAACCATCTAAAGGGTGTATTGGATTGCTTATCTAATGGATGATTGAACCGGTTCGGTTTCCCTCACAAATCACACCCATTGGATGTCAACCGATGAACACCCAGTAAACTTTTTTTATCATCATATTTAACCTTCTCATTTGAATCTCCTATTAACTACTAGTGATTTCTTTTTTAAATGTAAATTCTTTTTGATGAATTTAAAATAGGTTCCAAAAAGTTGGTGGTATTAAAAAAAACATGGTTGAGTTAGCCCAAATTGTAGTTGGGCCTGGGCTGAGTTATTAAGTATTGCATACAAAACAAAGGCATCTTCATTCTTCACTCACTCTACATCTTTTAGTCAGGAAGTGAACCCCTTTTAAGTCCAAGCCCATACAAAAATAAATGTAAATTACGGTTTTGGTCCTTGTAGTTACTACTCTATCGGCTTTCGTCCTTTTCTTGAACTAATTACAATCATGGCCACTGTATGTATGTAGGATTCTGTTTCACCTTTTGACCCTCCAACTAACGACGTCTAAAAAAAATCTATTTTGGCCTTCTCCCTTTCTTTAAATCTAAAAAAACGGAAAACCAGGAAACACTTTGTAGCATTTCATTTGAACCGTATGGACTTGTGATAACAGTAACTTAAGTTGTTTTTTGGTTTTTATCCATAAGTGCATTATGCACCCTTGTACATTACAGATCATGTCTATGCATAAGTGCATACTGTTCAGATGGAAAGCTACGAGGCTGTTCCTTGGTTTTCCCTTTTTTGAGATTTTTCTTGGAACCTGACCCTATATATATCTAATAAAACAAAAAAAATAAAGACAAAAAGAAGTCAATGACCAAAATGCCCAAAGACTTGATGAAATTTTTAACCGGTGCTAGTTGGAGGGACTACAAGTGAAACACAATGAGCAAAACCGTCATTAGTTTAACATAAGTACTAAAGCTAATAGTGGTTGGTAACCGGAAGAACCAAAACTGTAATTTAAAGATATGGGTTAAATGTACACATTCACTCGCTAGGACCCCTTTGTCTTTGGTTTTAAAGAAAAGGAAATCACGACTAATAGAACAAGAGTCGAAGTACAATAAAAACAAAAACATGAGGTTTGTGGTTCGTTCCTTCCTCCAAATACGATAGATCAAACAGAACTTGTTAAAGGAGAATGTTTTAACTTCTTTTAATGTGTAATACTTTTATTTCTAACTTGATTGAGTATGCTATGTATTATTTTTTAAAAAAATCAAAAATAATTATTTTGTTTTATAATAACTTAAAGGCTTTGAGTTCATATGACATAAAATACCAATGATATGCCCATAAATAAACACTACTTATTTAGCCATGATAAAATAGACTTTGCAAGAAATGATTAAATAGGTATATGCCAATTAAATTGAGGTGGATCTGGTTGAGTTTTTGACAAATTATTAGATGAAAAAAATGATTAAATTCCCTTTAGAATTAATTAATTCTGCACCAATAATCAACTACTACTATCATTTGGTCTTAAGTCAATCTAGTCTGAAGTCAAATATATATTGCTCTATTTTATATTTCTAATTATTTAATTTATTGTGTAACTCCAAAAACATGGGGCAAATTATATTGTATACATAAAGCTAAAGTCTTAAAAAAATTTATTTTCTTTGCTTTAATCACAATCAACAAAATAAATTAACCAAGCCTATACTTTCATTTTCTCAAGGAGGAGAAAAAAAAATCATTATTATTTAAACGCAGTGTTTCCTGTATAAGTTTTACGTATTAGAATCATTAATCTCAAACATATTAATATAATCTTGTCGTCAATATAAGAAACTTCGACCAAACTTCATAGGTCAGCTAAACGACAGATTTCGTAAAGTTGAATTCCTTCGAGTCCTTTTTGACATCTAAAAAAAAACATACATAAATGTAAAAAAAAGGCCGGAAACCAATGATGTAGCATGTGTGACTGTATCGTACACGCAATTCTATACTGATTTATTGTAAATCTGAAAGGCGAAAACGACTAATTAAGAGACGATGAACGGGTTATGTACGATAACCAAAGTTTTTTGTCACTATCATCCTTTCACATGGGCATGATAGTTTAATAATCTCATTAGCTAATTTGTGATTAACCACATTAATTAAATAATAATTTCTGCAATTAATAATATAATAGTATTTATTAAATAAAGAAGAAAAATTGGAATTAAAGGTCTCAAAAAATGAGTTAACAGCGTAAAGGGTGGGGAGGATTCCACTGCCAATCACATGCTAACCGTGGTCCACCCCTACTAATTGTTTTTATTTATTTATTATATTTATTAAAAATAAAAGATAAATATTATTTTATAATCTTCTTAAAAACCTTTAAGTTGTAGATTATGGATAACTTTTTATTATAATTTTAACTTTGATTTGAAACTATTAAATCAGTATGTTATTTTGGGTTTTAATTAAGGCATTATAGTTTATGATATTACAATAGTATTACAGTTTTTAATCATTATTATAAAAACGTGTTCAAAATTATTAATTGCTTTTTTTTTTTTCTAATTTGGAGGATTAACTTTTTGACTGTTACTTACCTTTAATCATCTATTTTGGAGTTTTGGATATTTTGAATTTTTCGATCGCTTTTAAGTCATATATTTTCAAGTCATATATAACAGATGCGCATGTATATATACCATTAATTATTACGCTCGTTGTAAGAAAAAGTGTTTGGTATAATGATCTATAATAAACATATAATTAGATGATCATTGTTTAAATAGTGTTATAGTAATATATAAAGACAAAAACATTAGGATTATAATTTTTTTTTAATATGGTATGGTAGATTAATTATTTATTAGCACCAACAAACTGAATTATGTGATATTTTGGTAATAAAACAATTTTTGCAATAAGTTAAATATTGGTTGTTGGTTTGGCTCCTAATTAATTAATTAATCATCAAAACTAATAAAAATTTGTCAAATTTCTTATTGAATATATA
>LUCG01176847.1:0-13294 GCA_001633085.1 Carthamus tinctorius
ATATATGTATATATATATATATATATGTTAGCTCCAATATTCACAACATGTAAAAGTATAGAAAAAGTACTAAGTGTATGTTTGACAGAAGGATGCTCTCACAGAAGACAACAGAGGACAAGTAACAGAAGACACAAGAATGTACAAGTGATGGATGGCAGAGCCTCTGAAGAGTCTCACAGAGGACCTGCAAAATTGGTCCTCTGTCAGAGGAGTCACACGAGTATGCAAGTCAAGAATGGCAGAGCCTCTGGAAAGCCTCACAAAGGGTCTGTAGAATTAGTCTTCTGTGATGAATTTGTTTTGTATGTTTCTAAGGGTAGTTAGCCGCATGTGCTTCTCATGTGCTTGATTTTAACTGACTTACTTTGTACGACTAGGATTAAGACACGTGTCAAGATCTCGTCATCTAGGTCGTTAGGATCTTGTATAAATAGCAGTTAGCCCTTTGTAAACAGTGCGCTTCCAGTGTGATCAATACATTTGAGCATTTTGCTTCATCTTCACCTACTAAGTGGGTGTTCTTGGTGTTCATTACAAATTCAGTAACTGTTTCTTCATTATCTTTATTGTTTGATTACTGTTTTGTGTATCACACACTTCTATTTACTCTATTTGTTCTTCCGTTATTCTATATTAGAATTGAGTAGTAGTTGTGATTGATTAGTATTGAAATCTCTACATTTTGGGATCAACAATTGGTATTAGAGCTGGATTGAATTCTAAATTCAATTGTTCCTGATTTTGGTACTAATTAAAGTGATCCAAACACCAGATTCTCTTTCTTCTTCGAAATTCTCAAAGTTTTTGAAGCTTTTACTACACAACAATGGCTGTCAACGCTAATACTGCGTTCATGAGCACTGGATCTCAATCTAAACGTCCTTCACTTTCACGAGATGATTATCAACAGTGAAAGGTAAGGATGGTATCATTTCTGGAGGGAATTCACCCGAGAATTACTTAGTTTTTCACAATCCACCACATGTTCCAATGATGTTCATTCCAAGAGTTCCGGCGACAGCCACAACACCGGAGATACCTGAATCCATCGAACCCAAGCCAATTAGAGAGTGGAGTGATGAGGACAAAGAAATTGCTGAGTTAGCCGCGAAATGCTAGAGGTTGCTAATTATGGCAATTCCAAATGATATATTTAAATCCCTTGATTCCTGCGAAACCTCAATGGAACTATGGGTTGAATTGCAAAAGCAACTTGAGGGTGGCTTGAAGACCTTGAAAAATAACAGAGCCATCTGCATCAATGAGTATCATGATTTCAAGGCTCTGGATGGTGAGCCTCTGAAGACCACATACTCTAGATTCAATAGTCTTCTGAGCAAGTGTAGAAGGTTTGGGGTTTTGAGAACGTCTGAAGAGAACAATGCTCTATTCTTGAAGAGTCTAGGTGAGGAATGGGCCAATCTGATAATGTCCATGCAGTCTACTCTAGATTTGGAAACATGGTCTCTGTCAGATATATATGGGACTCTAGTGAGCCAAGAACCTCAGATTATGAGATTGAAGAAGCAAATGGGAGGTCCTTTAGCACTGGTTAGTAAAACTGGAGAGGCAAGCTTTATGGAGAAGAGAGGAAAGAAAGAAGAGAAGAAGGAGAAGGAGAAGAAGAAAAAGAAAGTTTTGTTTGTTGAGAGTGATTCTGAGAACTCTGAGGATGAAGTATCCATGAAAGAGATGTTGAAGACCCTAGCATTAGTAACTAGCGAATACAGAAAAGGAGGAAGGAGTTTTGGTGATAGAGGTAGAAGAAGTGATGAGATAAGAGAAAGTGACAGAAAAGATTAGGCCAGAGGCAGTGATAATAAAAGAGGTGAAAAGGGAAAGTTTGAGAGAGAGGAGCAGAGGTATGGTGAGAAGAAGAAGGAAGAGAAGCCTGAATGATGCTTCAAATGTGGGAAGCTTGGTCATTTTGCCTCAGAGTGTTCGTCCTCTAGGCAAAAAGGGAAGAAGCCTGCAAGAGATGCTGCCTTCTTCAAAAACAAAGCAAACTATTACGCACAGAAGTCCCTCTTGGCAGAACAGAGTGATCTTTTCATAGATGAGTCCTTTGATGACGAGGCACAGAAGGATCTCATTGCCATAGAAGATAATGTTTTCTGTGGTATGGCCAAAATTGATCAAGATTCTAAAAGCAATGCAACCTCTAAGGTATCAACTTCTGATTCTCATTACACTCAATCATCTGAACTTTTTGATGAGATTGTTTTAATTATAGATGAATGCCACTCACAGAGTCAAGAGTTAAAGGCCAAACTTGTCTTTTATGAGAGAGAGGTAACTCTTCTTTCAGAAGAAAAGAATAGATTCTTTCAAATGTTTGAAAAGGCACAAAGTGACCTCTTGAAGGTCGAGAGGTCATCAAAAGAAAATTTTGGTAAGTTAGAAAAAGATTTGACAAACAAGGTAAATGAACTAAAGAGGCTAGATCATGAAAAATGTGATGTCGTTTCAGTCAAAAACTTTTCTCAAAAGGAAAGAGAGTTTCTTCATCAAGATCTTCTTGACAGAGAGCTAAAGATAAGAAAATTTCAAGATGCACAGAGTGTCTTTGAAATAATTAGCATCAACATGGGGAGGAGAGGACTAGGATTCTCAGAGTTTGACAACAAAACAGGGTTTAAAACCAAGAAGACTCTAGAGAATACTTTTCACTCTTCAAAGAACTTAAAGAGAAAAATGCCAAAGTCCTTGGCAACTTTTAAAAGAAGAAGGCTTTCCATTGACACAAGTGACAAAAAGCCACTGTTAATGACAAATGTATCCTTTGCAGACTATATAAAGTCTTTCTCACCTTCTCAGAGTTTGACAACAAAACAGGGTTTAAAACCAAGAAGACTCTAGAGAATACTTTTCACTCTTCAAAGAACTTAAAGAGAAAAATGCCAAAGTCCTTGGCAACTTTTAAAAGAAGAAGGCTTTCCATTGACACAAGTGACAAAAAGCCACTGTTAATGACAAATGTATCCTTTGCAAACTATATCAAGTCTTTCTCACCTTCTTGAAATGAAGGATTCCATTCCAAGGAAATACATGAGTCAATAACAGATTGGTATTTTCAAATTTGATCAGCCTGAGACTCAAGCATATTGTGCTTTTGTTTGTTTAACTCCACAATATTAAAATTTGTCCCCAGAAGCTTCTGAATTTTTTCCAAGATATATCACAAAAGCTGAGATATCTGACTCTAGTTCTGCAGAGACCTCTTTGGAAGCATGCCTCTGTGAGAATGATCAAGTTGAGAATGTCCCAAGAGTAACTAAAAATTTTTCAAACTCAAGATTTGTTTTGTCTGCTAGAGACCTTCTTAGCTCAGACTCTGACACAGAGTGCACCTCTGATACAAAATCTGAGACATGCTCAGAAGTATCAATGCCAGATTCTTCTGTTTATGATACTTGTAATGAGACCTCAAATGATGATATCTCTGAGCATGAAACTAGGAGTGTGTCAACCCAAGTCATAGAGTCTAACATCATTGCTCATAACTCAGTTGATAAAGAAATAATGAATTTTCCTTTAACTGATGTCAAAAAGAACAACTGGAGTAACGTTATGTTCTGACTTTATAGACTTAGGCATTAGAGTCAAAACTTCTCTTGAACTTGAGAAAGAAGAAAAAGAAAAATCTTTGAAGGCTAGCATGAATCCTAATCTTACCTCTGAGGTTAAAAGACCAAAAATTTTTTGGCAACAAAAACAAAAGTGGCCTCAAGCTAACATTCCCTCTGTGACAGTGATTGCAAGAAAATCAAAGAAGGTAGCTGGACAGAAGAATAAATCTTTTTTCAAAAGAGCCTAGAAAAGTTAGGGATATCTGTAAAAAGAAGTCCAAAGCTAAGAAGGGCTCTAAAACAAAAACTTCTGTACCTATCTTTAATGAATTTAATGAAAAGTTTAAGAGTCTTTCATGCAATATTGTTCACTGCAAATGTTTTACTCTCATGCATTCACTTTCTCAGCCTCTAAACTCTTCTTCCTGTCTGGTCACTATTCCCAAGAATAAAGGTTGAAGGGATAATCATGGACAATTTGGCAATTCTCACAGAAGCATAAGACCAAAACATAGAATGCTATGGCAATTCTCAACCAAGCTGATAAGAAAGGACCCATATGGATATGGGTACCTAAAACTTCTGTTGTATGATTGCAGAAGAAGAAGTCTATGCCTACCTGATATGTGGATTCAGGGTGCTCTAGGCATATGACTGGAAGCAAAGAGCTTTTGAGTTTTTATAAAGATCAAGAAGGATGCTCAGTAACATTTGATGGAAATCAAAAGGGAAAAGTGAAAGGGTGTGGCATAATTGTGAAGGGTGAAGTCAGGGTAAACCAAGTTTCCAATGTATATGGCCTCAAACACAACCTTATCAGTGTTAGTCAACTGTGTGATAATGGTTTGGAAGTTCTCCTCAACATGAAGCATTCTACCATGTACAAGGAAGGTACTTTGACAGACGTCATGAGAGCCGACAAAAGGGGTGATTTGAATCTCTTATGTATTGAAACCATTGAAGATAAAGAAGAAGTATGTCTTGTGTCTCTAAAGAATGAAGAGGCTTGGCTCTGGCACACCAGGTTCTATCATTTGAACTTTCACACTTTAGATAAACTTGTCAGATTAAGGTTAGTAAAGGGAATACCCAATATAAAGTTTGAGAAGGATCATCTATGTTTAGCTTGTGAAATGGGTAAACTTAAAAGGTCTGTTAGCTCCAATATTTATAGAATGTAAAGGTATCGAAAAAGTGCTAAGTGTATCTTTGACAGAAGGATGATCTCACAGGAGACAACAGAGGACAAGTGACAGAAGACACACGAACGTAAAACTGGTGGAAGGCAGAGCCTCTAAAGAGGCCCATAGAGGATCTGTGGAATTGGTCTTCTGTCAGAGGAATCATAAGTATGCAAGTCAAGAATAGCAGAGCCTCTGGGAAGCCTCACAAAGGGTATGCAGAATTAGTCTTCTGTGATGAATCTGTTTTGTCTGTTTCTAAGGGTAGTTAGCCGTATGTGCTTCTCACGTGCTTGATTTTAACCGACTTACTTTGAACGACTAGGATTAAGATACATTTCAAGATCTCGTCATCTAGGTCGTTAGGATCATGTATAAATAGCGGTTAGCTCCTTGTAAACAGTGTGCATTATTGTAATTTCTACGATCAATACACTTGAGCAGTTTCTCCTTCATCTTCACGTAATTACTCCGTGTTCTTCGTGTTCATTACAAATTCAGTAACAATTTCTTCCTTATTCTTATTGTTAGATTACTAATTTGTGAATCACACACTTCTATTTACTCTATTTGTTCTTCCGCTGCATTATATACTTTATTTGAGTAATAGTTGTGGTAATTAGTATTGAAATCTCTACATTTGGGATCAACAAGGTCTATTCATAAGACCAAGTCTGACTTATCCTTTGGTAAGCCTCTTCAAATGTTGCATGTTGACCTCTGTGGTCTTATCTCTGTGCAGAGTCTTGGAGGAAAGAAGTACATACTTGTACTTATTGATGAGTTCTCAAGGTTTACTTGGGTAGAGTTCATAAGAAAGAAATCCAATGTCCCTTTGGTACTGATCAATCTCATAAAGAAGTTACAAGTTTTTCATGAGTGCGGGATAAAGGTTCTAAGAAGTGATAATGTGACTGAATTCAAAAACTCCATGATTGATAACTATCTTTCATCAGAAGGAATCACCCACAACTTCTCAGCTCCAAGAATACCTCAACAGAATGGTATGGTAGAAAGGAAGAACATAACCTTAGTAGAGGCTGCCAGAACCATGCTCAATGCCTCTGGTCTTCCACTCACCTTCTGGGCAGAGGCGGTGTCAACAGCGTGCTATACTCAAAATCGATCTTTGGTGGTTAAAAGACATGAAAAGACCCCCTATCAACTTCTCCATGGCAAAAGGCCAAATGTAAAATACTTTCATGTGTTTGGACCCAAGTGTTATGTTCTTAATGATAGAGAATCTAAGGGAAAGTTCCAAGCCAAATCAGATGAGGCTATCTTTGTGGGATATCCTTGGAATTATGTAGCATATAGAGCATATATACTTAAGTCCAAGATTGCTGTTGAAAGCACTGATGTATCTTTTGATGACACATTTCAGGTCATTTTTGACCAAATCACAAAGGAATTGAAAGACCAAGCAGAAAGGTCAGAGGAAGCAACCATCTCGAAAGAAGTTGAACATCTTTTCTCAGAGTGGTATGATGATGATGATGAAGTCATAGAAGATAACAAAGCCTCTATAGAAGACCACAGAGCTTATGTGATCTCTACTACATATCTGTCACTAACATATCTATACCTTCTGTCACTAACATATCTGTACCAAGCATCACTCCACTCACAGAGACCATTCACCCTGAGACTTCAACCTCTTCAACAAGCACCACAGAAGCCCCAATTAACACCATTCCCACTGATCATATTCCACCGCAAGCTGAATCTTCTGTGATTGTTGCAAGTCCAAGTCTACAAGAAATAGTAAATGATCCAACTTCAAGTGTTCATAAGTGGACAAAGAGTCATCCCCAAACTTTAATCGTTGGAGACCCTTCTAAAGGAGTTAAGACTCGAGCTACAGCTAACTTCTGCTTGTTCTCATGTTTTGTTAGCACCTTAGAACCAAAGAAAGTGGAAGAAGCTCTATCAGATCCATTTTGGGTAGAGGCCATGCATGATGAGTTGCTTCAGTTTGACAGGAATCATGTCTGGACCCTTTTGCGTTTACCAACAGGAAAAATTGCAATTAGCAGCAAATGGGTCTTCAGAAACACGAAAAATGAAGATGGTGTTGTAATAAGAAACAAAGCAAGGCTTGTTGCTAAGGGGTGCTGCCAAGAGGAAGGAATTGATTATGATGAAACCTTTGCCCCTGTAGCAAGACTTGAAGCCATCCGAATCTTCTTAGCTTTTGCAGCTCACAGAGGTTTCAAGGTCTACCAAATGAGTGTCAAATATGCTTTTCTTAATGGTAAATTGCGAGAAGAGGTGTAAGCGCAACAACCACCAGGTTTTGAGAATGAGAATAATCCAAACCATGTGTATTTCTTAGACAAAGCACTGTATGGACTCAAACAAGCTCCCAGAGCTTGGTATGAACGTCTCTCTACCTTTCTAACTGAGCATGATTTTGACAGAGGTACCACTGACATAACTCTATTTTACAAAAGAAAAGGGGATAATATCTTGCTTGTACAAGTGTATGTTGATGATATTATATTTGGGTCTACTGATAATTCTCAATGCAAAAAATTTGAAGTTTTGATCCAGAGTGAATTCGAGATGAGCATGATGGGAGAACTCACATTCTTCTTAAGATTGCAAGTCAAACAATACACATGGAGCATATTCATTAATCAATCCAAGTATGTTCATGACATACTCTCTAAATATAAGCTCTCTGATGCATCTCCCATGAGGACTCCAATGGCAACTGGAGCAAGGCTTCACTCTGATCCTAGTGGTAAGTCTGTAGAGTGTAATCTCTACAGAGGTATGATAGGCTCACTTCTATACCTTACTGCTAGTAGACCTGATATCATGTTCGCTATTTGTCTTTGTGCATGTTATCAAGCTGATCCTAAGGAATCTCACATGTCTGCTATTAAAAGGATCTTTAGATTTCTCAAGGAACCAAGTCACTTGGTCTTTGGTAACCAAAGAATTCTAGCTTTAATCTAATTGCCTATACAGATTTAGACTATGGAGGATGCAAGTTAGACAAAAAGAGCACTTCTGGAAGTTGCCAATTTTCTAGGTTGTGTCTCAACATCCACTGCAGAGGTTGAATATGTTGCAGCTGCTAGCTGTTGTTCTCAAGCTCTGTGGATGCAGACCCAACTACGCGACTATCGATACTCACAGGACAAAATTCCAATCCTCTGTGATTCTAAGAGTGCCATTGCCATTTCTGCTAATCCAGTACAACATTCGAAGACTAAGCACATCGACATAAGGTATCATTTAAACATCATGTAGAAGAAGAGAACGTTGAGCTATATTTTGTCACTTCTCAGTATCAGTTGGCTGATCTATTTACAAAGGCTCTTGATGAAAAGAGATTCACTTTTCTTGTGAGCAAGATTGGAATGCTCAATCCAGAGCATTAGCTTGTTTCAATTTAATAGTTGATCTTATGTATATATTGTAGTTTATTTCCTTGAATTTTTATTTTGTTCATGATTAATGTTTTCACTTGACTCTTGGTTCAAGGGGGAGCTTCGCAAGAAATGCAAGTTCGTAGAGGGAGTATGTTCTTTTAAAAGGATAAAACCTCTGAAGAATGCAAAACTTTTCAACTCTAAATCACAGAAGCACTTTCTCACTGAACCTCTGCGATCACTCACACAGGCTCTTCAAAATGGAGCTTCTGCGATAAGATTCATTCTTTCAGGGCATTTTCAAGTTTTCTCGGTTCTAGGGGGAGCTATGGAAGCTAGCTCATAGGGAGAGTGATATTGTGAAAATTAAAACCTCAGAGGGTACAAAATCTTTCAAGTGACTCTTTTTTCCTTAGAACTCATATCAACAGAACTTATGGCGCTTCTTAGAAAGGCTCTTTGGGTTTGAGCTTCTGAACAAGAACTCATCTCTCTGTGGATTTTCAATAATTTAGGAAAAACAAGGTGCAACACGTCAGAAGGCCCCGCACATATCGCAGAGGCTCTGTGAAAACCTAAGGCCTCTGTAGAAACACACATCTATAGTTTTCTATTCTTGATATGGTGCGCGTGATTTATGGATAAGGGTAAAATTAATGTCACGCACGTGTCATAATTTTGGGGCGCATGTCTTCAATCATGCGTCACCTACATCCACGTGGCAAATTTTGGTTGGTCGTAGACTAACGGTGCCTTTTGGAAAACGTCCACATTTCGTAGCCCACTCATCACGTTTCTATAGTAACCGCTTCACATTCAAAACCTTTACTATAAATAGTTTTCCCCCTCATACAATACAACCTTCCATACTCTCAATATTCAGACGAACACTACGGCGAAAACCTGCAACTCCGACGAACCTGCAACAATGTCTTCCGGCACTGCTTCCATCTCTGCTGATTCCGAAAACAACCCTGAAGATCAAGAGGTCAACCAATCCAAAGCATTAACATCTCATGCACTCTCCTTCTTCCAAAACTGCTATCAATCAGTCATGTTGGTGAAAAAGCCCAAAAATTACTACCTTGCTCCCACTGCCAATGGATTCCCCGACTTCGCTAACCCACTGCTAGAAATCATAAGGAACCACCCACTCCACTACTCCCTCACTGATACCAACCCACCCCTGAAACCTATTTAACCCAATTCCTATTAAGTGCCTACGTCAGCACTCTTGATGCTGCTAGCCTAAGCATCGTTGGGTACGTCTCCCACCCAAGTGTGAAATCCTTGGTTCCCTTAGAGATGAACATGAATACCCTGCACGAAGCACTGCATCTACCTTCACTGGAGAGTCAGAGCCTAGAACGTTTCTCCAAGACTCCCACCGATGCTGAACTGTTGCAATTCCTAGAGTTCCATTCCTATACTGCAAAGACCAAAATCACCAAAAGGACTGAATTCAAGAGGAAGGGTATGCCCCCGCTATGGAACACTCTGTTCTCCAGAGTCAATTGTTGTCTCACATGGAAGGTAGGAAGCCACGATCAAGCCTCTCAGGCTATGCTATCGATCGTCTACGGCATCTACTTCAACTTGCCGCTGAATTATGCCCAACTCATATTCGATGATATTGTGGGTTTAATTAAGAAGAAATGTGCAACTCAACGAGGTGAAAAATCAAAGGTAAAAGCGCAGAAGAAGCAAAAGGAGGATCTCAATCACCCCAACCTGATTTTGCGGAGGTTCTTTGGCCTCTTCTTTGATGATCATATAGTCACAAAGCTATCTTCGGTCGAACCCAATGCTCGCCTCTACTCGATGAAAGAATTTCATCCTACCTCGCATGAGCTCAGCTACAGAAGTCCAAGGCCTCTGTCAAAGGTAATGTTGACATATTTGACCAAACATAATAGGAAGGAGTAACGACGTGGATTCAAGAGGCCAGAGCCGGTCCCTGTAACCCCTCCACGCATAGGAGCCCCTTTAGGAACGAGCGTTGTGTTTACGAGGGCTGAGGGTGTTGAGGAGGAGCCAGCAGAGGCTAGGGAGGTGAGTGAGCAGAGCCCCGTGAGATTAGATAGAAGTCCCCACACAAGGCGGAAAAGAAAAAATCTCGAAAGAGACCCGCAGAGGAAGAGGGTCCAACCAGCCGAAGAAGAAGAAGACACACAAGAAGAAGAAGAAGACTCAACCTACAGAGGTTGAAGCCACAGAAGTTGTGGTCATGGAAGAAACTATCCCAGAGGAGGTACCTACAGAAGCGGCTCCCAAGCACAAGCGCAAAAAGTTGCGCAAAATAGTCAAACATGAACCTCCAACAGAAGATATTCAAGAGATTGATGCTCAAATCGAAGAGCAAATAGTTGAGCTTCACCGCAGAACTCATATGCCTACAGATGCGGTGGACCTTGGCACATAGGTAATCATTGAAGAGGAAGAAGAGGGTGAAGAAGTAGAGGTAGGCGCAAAGGCAGAGAGTGTAGGAGTAAAAGATGCCGAAGGCACACACCCAAGCCCCAATCCCCGTGCTACCCACACTTCTAGTGGCCCTGTTCTAGAAGGACCCACTATTGAAACAGGAGTGCACACTCCGATCCCAACCTCAACCAACCGCACAGAGGACACTTCTTCGTCCAATGTAGCACTATTCGACAGGGAACCCTCTCTCACTCCATCATCCTCTCAACAGGATGATGGTTTTACAATAAGAGTCCACTTGCCCACGGACTCGACACCACCACACCGAGAGGCATCCATTGCCTCTTCTCACGTGAGCGAACAACCCAAACATGCTTTAGAGGCATGTGAGAGGAACACAGAGGGTCAGGGTCTAGAACACCCTAAGTCTCTACTCGATCCCTCTGCACAGAAAGGCACCGAATCTTCTAGGCACGAAATCGACAAAACACCGGTAGGCTCTCCGGCAACGGGAGTTCGAGGATCCGGTGGAAGTCCCCGAGATGGTAACATTAAATCGACCACGGAGGGCGCCATACACTCCGAGGCTACTAAATCACCATGTGTTGGTGGTTTAGGTTCCCCGAGCACTTATGTGATGAAGGAGGAGTTTAAAGGCTTCGCCACAAAGGTGCTCCAGAAGTTAGATGAGTTGAAAAGCTCGTCCTCCGCCAACTCTACTTACACAAAGGCTCTAAAGGCACTGACCTCTGCAACAAACGAGTTCAGGACAACCTTGTCATCCCTTCAGAGCTCTGATCTTACAAAAGATGATCTCTTTGCAGCTTTCCAATCCTTGACGCTCAATTCTACCGGTGTGGATAACCTGAAGAAGGAGTTGACAAAAGTAGTCGCTGCATGTGTTGCCGATGTTGTCTCAGCTGGGTATAGGGATTACTCTGCCTTCAAAGATGAAATCAAAAGTATGGTCACCTCTGCGATGACCCTCGACGTGGATTCTTCGGCCTCTAGAGCCAATATAAACCATCTAGCTACTCGTAGAGAGCTAGACGCAATGGTTGAGGCTCTTGGATAATCTGTACGAAAAAGCCAAGAAAAGGTTCTGTCAGAGACCCAATCTTCCCACAAGACCACCACTGGGCACATCAGAGACTGCACGACCCACTTAATGAAAGAAGGCCTTCAATTCCGAGATACCATGCGTCGACAAATGAGCTCTCTTCGTTGGAATATTGATATGGACTTTAACTTCGCCATCACAACTGCTGATGACCTTATTGCCAAGTTCGAAAAGGCCGTGACAAATATCCTAGCCCGACTTTAGAAGGCTCCCCTTACCTCTTGTGCAATAGAGGCTCCCAAAGGCAATGATGATCAGGAGGGTGATGACCCTGATCATCACGAGGGGGAGAAGAAGGCTCCACGAAAGAAGACATCTGCATATCCTCTAAAGATCGTCGACTCCCCTGCCCCTCTATTTACAAAGGAGAAATCTCCTACAGATGCCAAGGGGAAAGGCAAGGGTAAGTAGGTAGAGTCGTCCCCTCTGAAGGATTCGAGCTCTGACACAATTGCAGAAGAAGTCGATGAAGCCGGTATGACGATCCAGAACCTTTAAAGTTATCGTACGCAGAGGCTCTGGCGAGGACTGGCAGAGCACCCATTCCCAAGATTGGCGAAGGATCATCAACCAAGTTTTTCGACATACCAGAGGAGACGTCCATGGGTACGTTGACACTTTGGTAAAAACCATCAAGCCAATCCTACCAGAGGGGTCCACCCAGAAAATACCTCCAGAGGAGCGTGACGCAGAGGATGCAGCGATAGTGAGGAGAGTCGAAGAGATAATCGACAACATGAATAAGATTCTAAGGCAAGAGCCTCTGTGAACAGTACCTGTCACGACTGTTGAAGAAATATTGAAGTGGGGGTTTGTAGAGACAGAGTCAGAGCCACCATATGACCCAGAGCTTACAGGTATGCCATGTGTTGAAGCTAAATACAAGTTCTCTCTTCTGACGAAACCTGTAGAATAAGTATTCTCTCTGAGCACCATTATCGGTCTTCACACCATCTCTCCTTGCAAAATGCTGAAGAAGACTCTGTTATACTCACAATACGTGGTCAATAGAGAGGATGGGGACCTATACCAGTTCACAGACGCGGATTTACACAAACTCTATGTATTTGATCTGATCTTTCTTCACAAGATCTTCAACAAGTACATGGAGCTCAGGTCAAGCTACTCGGTGTCCCTCAAAAGATTGATAAAGGTTATGCGAGCTCAGGTCAAGTACTACAGTCAGAAGGAATTTGACATAGCTCTGAGGCTTACCCAACCAGAGCTACAGATCACTCCACCGAAGAACCGGCCAGTATGGATTCAGAGGTGCCATCCCTACACTATCGTACAACAACCCTCTTACAAGTTTGTTTTTATTGACAAGGATGAAATTCAAAGATTCTTAGATCAAACAGAAGCCCACAAATATGCGACAGAGACACTTGACTGGTATATAAGTCTATCGCCACAGAAATCCACAAAGGACATATCAGAAGAGAGGAAGCGGAGCAGATTCTGGAAGCCTTCAAAGTGCAAATTTCATGCAGAGACTGGATCTTCAAGGTTTACTGTAACACCCATTTTTTTCAAAAAGACTAAAACTTGACAAATTGGTAACCAAAGGATCAACAGTCAACGAAATAATAAAAATGCGGAAGCCTTGTCCTTTAAAAC
>LUCG01176879.1:0-25633 GCA_001633085.1 Carthamus tinctorius
GTGGCAGATTGGTTATTGCTCGGGGGGGTTCATAACAGTTATGCATTAAACCAGTATCAACAAAGTAAAAAATGAAAACATATACTTTCAAGCCATGGACTTGCATGCGACCTTTTGGGATTCATCAAGTTTACGTAATTCTCGAAACTTAGAAGTTTTCTTGTTTTTAGAGAACAATATAGATAATCTTTTGGAACAAAACAGAGAAACAAAAGCCCTATTTTCTCTATTTGAAAGAATCTGTTGGAGATATTATACCCCACCACCCACTTAGCCATTAGCAAGGGTCTTTGTATGGAACTTGTTTACGATATCAACACTATCATTATACAAAAAAATATATCGGTACAATATGATGTTATATCGAAAAGAATTCATGACCGAATACCATATACATCTGTATATCGTATGCTTCAAGCATACACCCGATCTATTAACTAGGTTGCGATTTAGGAACATCCAATCTAAGAAACGGACATCAAAACTTGATGCATCGCATCAAAAGAATAAAGTTTTCGTATCAACGATGAATTCTATGCTAGCTACTCCAGAGAAGAATAGGAACTGATATTTCACAGTTAAGCAAGTCGATGCATGAAATCGTGCTACATAAGTATACGAATGACGGCAAGACCAACGGCCGATATCGAGATAAGGGTTCCTATGCAGTATTTGATTACATCATACTTTGCTGCTTCAACTTGAGCTCTTAATCCATGAATCTCCTATATAAGATATAAAATACATCAAACATTTGATGATTCTAATATTCAAGTTTTTATGGGAACTTATATAGAAGGGCATTGGCACAACAGTACTCAAAAACCCCACCTTTGTGGAGATCAGGGGTGCAAGTGTGTGTAATAAGTTGGGCTGGCAACGAGTAGGGTTATTTCGTAACCCTATCCATTTAATATAGCGGATAACCAATCAGGTAAATTTCCATCTCATAAAACTCTCATCCCCTACCCACTAAAATGTCGGTTAAACAGGTAATGGATAAAATTTTCTTTACCAATACCCTTATATAACAGTTTGAAACATAAAGGATAATAGGTGTACCCTTACCCAATGTCAGCCCTTTGTGTTAGTGTACTTTGTTAAATATAAATATTAGGCGTGCCAATATTTCTATAAGTAAAATACGATTTTCGTCTCTATGGTTTATAAATTGTGATTTTTGTTCCTATAGTTTGCAATTTATTGCTATTTTCGCACATGGCCTAATTCCTACCGTTTTAAGTATAAGGGACCTAAATAGTAAATAGTAAAAATTTGTAAAACACATGGACCGAAACAACACTAAATTGTTAATCATAAGACGAAAATAGCAAACAATTACAAACTATAGGGACGAAAACTGCAATTTTAAAACCATAGGGACGAAAAAGGTAATTTACTATTCTATTTATGCTATTTCGGACATAAGTTTCTGATTTCAAAATAGATAACTACATTCTCCAATCTACCCTTAATTAATGCACGAATATTGAAGGGTTATGAAGGGGGATAAAGTAGTCAAGGGTAAAGTTGTCATTTGGTTAACTAAAAAGTGTAATAATTATGAATGTCAAACTGTTTGCCATTTCTATCCTGGTCACTTATCTTGGAACAGAGAGAGTATATATACTTCAAGAGAAAAATAAATAAAAAATACTTACTCGATCAAGCTTGTTAGTGAGGTTGGTGGTTTCCGCATTCTGATTAGCGAGCTCGTCACGGATACGCCTACACATAAGTTGCGATAATATATTAATCAAATCAAGACATATCAAACGGAACGCAAAAAATTCAAATGATAAGTAGGGTTTAAGGAAGGTAAGATCTACAAGTGAACCATAAAATTCTCCCCCGATATATGAACCACAAAATTTTTTGCTTAAATTTTCGACAATATTTCCTAGGATGAGGTTCAAGTGACACCAGCCTATTTTCATGATACCAATGAGACCACAAAATATGGTTCATGCCGAGGAATGAAAATGGGAATGAATTTTCATTTTTCCTCATTTTAATCAGGAATGAATTTTGGGCTTCTAAGGGAATGAGCCCATTATATTATAGAAAATCAGCCAGTTTCTTTTAATACCTCTAACCAAATACCACCTAAAACTTCATAGCAAAACATTGTGAATGTACAAAAGCCGCCAAACCTTCACAGCAAGAACACTGTGAGGTTTACGTTTGTAATCGTGTACTATGAAGGTTTAGAGTTATTTATGTGGTCTTACGGGTCCCAAGAAAACAACATGATCCTAAGTCATATTTCTCAATTTTGTTACTCATTTGCTATAACTTTATAGAATACCAACAAAAACTTTGCTACTTATATGTTTATTGGGTTGGGTTCCAGTGAAGAGTTAGGATGAGATGCACCAAGATGCATAGGATCAATTCCCTTCTAAAGTGCAAGTCATGATAGAACATGAGATTAAAAGTGAACAATGGTTCATATCCGCTTCTCGTGTATGGCTACTAAGATTATATGTACATAGAAATTCTACTTAAAAGATACCAGAAATACAATCAAATAATTTTGGGTATGATTTATAGAACATAATTAGACTCGATACGTCAACACAAGGGCAACAACTCCGATACGATTGATATTAATTCTAACACGATGCATCTTAAAATTATTTTATATAACCATTAAGATGTTATTAAAGGTTCTTACCCTCTTTCAAGATTCAAATCCAAGCGTTGACCTGCAGTGACCTTATCGATCTCGTACCTGTAGGAAAGCGAGATTGAATATATATTTCATTTGGAGGGCAAGAAACCAATCGAGAAGGGAGTTTAAAATCATAAACCTCAATTCGCTTCGCATTTTGTCTATATCAGTCCGCAGCTTTTCAGTTTCACGTTGCAACGATGAGAAATGATGTTCCTACAACAATATTTGTATGAAATAACATTCAAATTGGCGTTAACAACATTTCTAATTGATCCATTTTTTTCGCAGCCACATATCAAGTAGCTTTTATCTTGTCAAATATTTTTCAACTAGCTTATGCGGCCATAAACACGTTTTGCAATGGGCTCCGTTCCTTTTTTTCAAAAAAAAAACTCTATAAGGGTGCATTTGGTACACTGGACAGGTTAGAACAGAATAGTGATCACTAATCCACGTTTGGCAGGACTTTTATGTGGAACAGATAGAAACAAACATGTTCCAACCCCGCTCGATGGAACAAGGAGGAGCAGACCTATATTTTACCAATATAACCTTAAAATAAAACTTAATTCTCTAGGGGTGTTCGAAAAAACTGTAAAACCGAGAAACCGAGCCAAACCATTTGATCCGAAACCGAAAAACACGGGTATTCACGGGTTGGTTTCGAGTTTTAAATTTTAGGTACCCATGGGTACCAGAACCAAATTGGATATAACGTATATATAATATTTAGTTTATATTATTAATTATTTATTTATTAACCTAAAGCCAAATGAGTATTTTTTTTTACTTTTGGTGTCAAGCATTATGGTGGATGATTAGAATTGACGGTATAATGTCATGAAATAGTCGACATTAACCAACAATTGATGTTTTTAAATAAATAAACTTATTTTAATTTGTAACTTTTTGATTATCTTTATTTATTTGTTGTATATTTGTTTTGAATGTTATATTTTGGTACCATTTTTATGTTGTATATGATATTTTTTATAGATAAGGGTAACCGTGAACCGAACCGCGGGTAACCGCCTTAATTCGGTTCGGTTCGGTTCGGGTATCCAGGTATCCTCCACATGCGGTTCAGTTCACATTTTTCATACTAACTGAACCATGAACACCCCTATGATTCTCTCCTAAAGCATCAAATACGCCTCCCTCTTTGCATCTTATTCATTCTTTAAATTTTACTTATTGTATTTTATGCTATTTAAACCTACACTTTACTATCCTCAAACTATTAGTTTTATACGGTTTCTATATTTTGGTTAATTTATGAATCTATCAGGGGTAAAATGGCCATTTTATCTGTTATATCCTGTCCAATGCTGTCTTACCAAACCTTAAACAATTGTTCTATCATGTTTTGTTTTGTCATGTCCTATCCTTTTGGAAACTGTTGTATTCAGCCCATCTAAAATACAAAGCCTCAGAAGAATTTTTGTATAGTTTTGGTGATCAAATACTTAAATCAAATCCTTCATCATTTTCTCAAATATATAAAGATATCAAATTTGAAGTTAATTGGATTTCTGAAATGTGGATCAAACTCTGTATTTGCTAACATTTCAACGACATAATGTTTAATCCTAGTGAACGACATAATGTCTACAAAGGATCAATTACTTGATTCAAATCAAATTTTCAAAAGCAAATATCGAACAATACAGAAATGCAATTGACACTTGAGAAAATTAGCGACTACGAAGGAAGTACCTGCGAGCTTTGTACTTCAGATTTAAACTTGGAAAGATGTGCTTCTTGAAGCATCACTGTCTGCATAAAAAAGAAATCCAATATACACTTTTTATTTGAAAGACTATCAAGATGTACTTCTCATAAATATATTAAACATGTTTCTTGTAAACAAGCCTCCTAATCATTATTTGAAAGAAAGATATGTCAAAGAAATGTAGACAAAAAAAATGAAGTTTCTTACTTTCTGCATATCAGTTTTTGAGACAAATGTATCGGCTACGCTTTCCAAACTGTCATTAAGAACCTCGGTGATAGCAGATGTTATTGCTTCAGCTTGTTTCGAAGGAACGCCTTGTGCTTCTAATCTTCTTACCTACGTAAAGAGCCCAAATCATCACATTCAATGAACATCAACGGTCAACCAACAAACTGTTTCTAAACATTGCATTGTGTTCTTGTAAACCAATTTGATTAGACTGATCAGAATTACCATCAACAAAATCATTGACCCTTAAACTTTGTCATATTTTTAAGGAAAAACAATTAAAATTGATTAATTAACGAGTTCTAAACCTCCTCCTTCTCTCTAATCCTCTGAGTCCCTAAATCTCAATTCTCAACTATAAAAGGCAACAAAAATACAAACAAATTCATACACAACATCTCCAGGTACACACTCTGGGTATCATTTTGTATGCTTTGAAAAAACAGGATCAGCTGATAGGTTCATTGCTATTTGTGCTTTAGATAGATTTAAGTTTTAAGTGTCACCCACCACGAATGACTTATAAAAGATGGACAAATATTTGATACTTCTTCCACATCTTATCAAATGCCTACTCCTTCCATACCAAAATAAAGGTGAAATCAATGTTCACATATCTCTATTTTAGTTTGTCTTAAAATAACTATTCACTTCAAACTAAATGTTTATTACATGCGTAAAATTGTTCTTTAGTTGATTAAAAAGTGTAATAATTACATATTCCTAATCCTGTAGCCTTTTTCACTATGGCCATTTATTTTGGGACGGAGGTGAGGATAGCGTGAGAAGGGTGAGAAGGTGGTTATCAACAGTTGGATGCACCACATCAGTTCCCTTCAAAAGCACAATTCATGGGAGGGCATGAGATTAAAAGTGATCAAGAGTTCGGATCAACTTCTCACATGATCCTTCGCCTTCAACCACCATATTTTCTCAAAAAGCGAAAGCAAATCGCTATGTTTTGTGCGAAGCCGTTGAACAAAATTATCCCACAGAACTCATTTCCAGATTCATCTCTGTTCTCACCAAAACATCAACTTTACAGAAGTTGCAACAATCTACACATACCCCAAATTACTTAATTCAAAAGCAGCAAGCATAACACCATTTTGCACATTCAAAAACCCTAAATACCTAACCATACATCTGAATTGCTACAACCAATGATGAAAGCTAATCATACATAATAGAATTAAATAACAAAATCAAAACATAAAATTGACAACATACCAGGGCCAAAGTATCAACGAGACAGATACGCATGCCGTTAGGGTTTACGACCTGAGAGAAATGCCTTCCGAAATCGTAACCACACCGATTCGGCACCAACAACGAAGTGGTAGTAAAACCGTTGTTGTTGTTCATCGATTTCACTTGGAACCGTGAACCGGCTCCAATTTGAACAAATCGTCTCAATACAACAGACATTTTTACAGTTTATCAATCGATCTATATATCTATCTAATCTACTATTATGCTCTGAAGAAATCCTTTCCTTCTTCTTGAGATTTTCCTTCCGATTACACGAAACTAATCAATCATATCGGAAGCATTTGATCTATATGAGTCTAGAAACGGAGGGGTTTTGTATGTTGGAGAGAGAGAGAGAAAACGGTCGAAACTTGTTGGACAAGAAACAAATCTCCAGAAAAAACGGGCCGATTTTGGTAGGGTTTAGGGTTTATCAGCCGGAGGGAATTACCGGCGACGGTGGCCGGAGATGGGGAAATGGCCGGTGATGGATTGCCAGGTGGAGATTGCGTTTTTTTCTAGTTTAAAGAATTTGGTTTAAATCCATGAATAATTTATATATTACTTGCATGGAAAGTAATGATGAAAATTTCGGATTGTTTCCGTACACCCAAAAAGTTACTAAATGTATCATTCTCGTCTTACACACATCACCATCATAACTGCTTTTTACATTCCCAATGCCTAGAATGATCTGATTTTGACATAAAGTAAGGTGCATATAGCAATCTCCATTTATCAAATCAAATTATTCCAATCCGCTTTCCGTGGTAGCCCATTGGCATTTGGAGTGTTTACAAAGTGTTTCATCGTGAACAGTTGTGTGGATTTAGAAGTAGATTTTAAAAATAGGATGGGTATAATCTGTTGTTCAAAAATAATTATGGGATGAACATAAAAATGATTAGAAATATTATTTGATAAGAGTTAAGGCAAGGACGAGGGTCTTATTCGGTAAGTGATGGATAAGGCTCTAATTAGAAAAATTATTGCACACGACATCCATTCGTTCTGGTAGACTAAAATCTTACTCGATATCATAAGTAAGTGATAGTGTTAGTGATAGTGATAGTGATAGTGTTGAATTTTACCGGTAAAAGTTTGGTTGTATAAGCGTTTGGTAAATGGCTTTTACGATGGTTGGAAGACCAGTTTCTTTTCTGTTTTTATCTAAATATCCCTACATTTGCCAAGGACGCTCAGTTAGTAATGGGTGAGGTAGCATTTGTCCAAAATCGAATGATCCTAAGTTCATGCCTAGGGCAACCCCTGTAGTCACAACTACGATGTGAGTCAGGTATGCTCCCCATATCATGGGATTGTGGACCAGTATCAACACTTTGTCCCAAATATCACTACATTTATAGTGGCAACTCCTCAATTGCATAGCATCAAGAAGTATTTTTTTTTTTTAAATCTAAACGTGGTCTGCAAGTATAGGGAGCAAACCTGTATTTTTGTCGAGAGTAACAATCCTCAAGTTGCGTACCTGCTTAAATTATTTTACAGATTTAACCCTTGCTCTTAGGGAGCATGTTTAGAATGTTCTTTTTTTTTTTACTTTTTGACCACTTTGCAATGTTATGATCTAGGAAGATAGTGACATTTAGGTAAAACAGAGGAAAATGACTAATAGACCAATTTAAAAAATAAGAATGATTATTTTGGTCAATTCCTCAAATTAATGTTATGATATTTATTTTAATTTAATAATATATTTTTATTTAACGTAATGACATATTTTAGTTTACTTCCATTACCAAATATCTTTTTCTTTCCAAGTTAAAGCATCTCAATCTTATTATCTTTATTCGGTCAAAGAAGTGTAAATTTTTTAAATTTGAATAATTTTCCAGAAATTATATTATTATTATTGATAAGAGAAAATATTTTTTTGTTATATTGTATCATTTGTTCTAAAAAATTTGTTGCAATAGCTGTCATGATATATCATAGCTTAAAACTTATGTTTTACACTATGTTAAGTCTGTAACGTGACATGGCTTAAGTCTATAACGTGACATCGTTTAAGTCTGTAAAACTTAATATAAAACTTAGTTTAAATGGTTCATCATCATTAACATATTGACTCATTGAACCACAAGGCTTGTGGCGTAGCGGTAGGGCCTGTGGGGGATGTGGATGGTATCCCATTCACCCCAGGTTTGAATCCCTTCGTGCGCATCTTGTNAGCCGAATTTAATTTCAATTCCATATTGTCAAGGATGTAGTCTAGACGAAGTTTAGATGAACCTTATCCAAAACATATTGACTAATGGTAGAAAACGTATGTTTATACCTAAGAGTAAGTTAGGATTTTTGTCCATATGGTTTGTTAAATAGTTCAATTTTCACCCCTATGGTTTAAAAATTGCAATTTTCATCCTATAATTTACGATTTATTGCTATTTTCATACATGTATTAGTTTTAATTTTTAAATACAAGGGACCAAAACAGTAAACAATTGTAAACTCGAGGGACCAAAAAAACAATAAATTATAATAAAATGGCAATGAATTATAAATTAGGGAAGAAAACCACATTTTCTAAACCATAGAGATGAAAATTGCAGTTTTTAAAAAACCATAGGGACAAAAAAAACTATTTGCTCTAGATATAATATGATATAGAGATTTGTCGTGGCTTCTAAGTTGTGAGGTTTAACATGGTTTTCACGCCACGTCCTGTGCCATTTAGAAGCTTAATTATAACCAACAACAAACTTCAGTTATATAACTAATATTGTAATCTTTAAAATAAAGTAGTTAAAATAGAATGTAACATTTTAAATTTTAATTGTCTATTTTGAAGAATCTGTTAAAATGCTCTTCGAGAATCCTAAACTTTGATAAGCGTAGAAGCCATTCTTGTGGTTTGCATTTTGCTATAAAATTGATCCTTAACCATTAACAATGTCCATCAAAATAAGGGACATTTTGGTATTTTTACCAGTTTTCTATAATTTTGAGTAAATTACGGATTTGGTCCCTATAATTTGGAGGTTTTTATAGATTTGATCCCTAAACTTCAGTAATTACTAATTTGGTCCCTATGGTTTGCAAAATCTTTTGGATTTGGTCCCTGATAGTGCAAATAGGCAGGGACCAAAACCAATAGAATTTGCAAACCATAAGGACCAAATCCAATAGAATTTGCCAACCACGGGGACCAAATCCATAATTATTAAAGTTTAGGGACCAAATCCATAAAAACTCCCAAACCACAGGGATTAAATCCATAATTTACTCTATAATTTTACTTGACAAAAATTCAATGCCACACCAACAAAAACCATACCACCAGTTCAGCATTTTTCAAGTCATCAGGTAAACCAATTAATTATTTAGCTAAATATTCAAAATAAGAAATCTAAAATAAACACCCATAAGTTTTATCATTTTATGTTGATAAGCTGCAAGGGTGAAACTAATAGCATACCTGTATTATAAGCAACAAAACCTACAATAACTGTTGTTACCAGATAACAATCCCAAAAAGTGAAGTCTTAACCCAAAATTGCTGTACAAAAAAGGGCTTAATCTGCTTTTTAACTGATCTAACCAAAAACCCATCGAATTCGATCGATCCCCAAAAAAAACTTAAAAATCACAGCCTACGGGTCCGATGACTTACCCGAATCAGCCGGAAACGACCCGCCGTCCTTATGGAACGATTCTTGCCTATTGAAATGCCTTCGGTTCCCACGATACCCACCCGGTCCTCTATTCCGTCTTTGCCCCCCCGAGAACCCACCTCGATTCTGATGCTGTTCATTCCCGCCCCAGTTCCCACGGTTTGATCCCCAATTCTGGTTGTTGTTTCCGTTCGGAGGGACCCACCCTGGTCCCTGGTTCGCGACCGGTGGTGCACCTTGGTTCCCGGGGGTTCCGACCCAACCGGTGTTCGTGTTAGCCGGACCTTGGTTTGCAACTGGAGCACCTTGGTTTGCAACCGGAGCACCTTGGTTCGCAACCGGAGCACCCCAACCGGGACCCTGGGTTGCAACCGGTGGTGCACCCCAACCCACGTTCGGAGCTCCTTGGCTGGCAACCGGTCCGACCCAACTCGGGTTCCCGTTTCCGGAAACCACCGGTGCTTGAATCGGACCCGTGACCCAATTTTGGTTCGGTGGAACCCAACCCGCTTGCATGTTCCCACCAGGTTGCATAACCCAAGTCGGGTTAACGGTCCCGGTTACTTGTGGACCCTGAACCATCGGACCCCAGTTCGGGTTCGGTCCAACCCAACCCATGTTCGGATTTGGAGCCATTGTCGCCCAATTTACGTTCGGTTGTGGAGGCGGCTGCATACTCGGTTGACTCACCGGAAACGGAACCTGACCCCAAGGCTCTTGCGGGCCCGCAACCGGTTGCGGCAAAAAGTTCGTAACGGGATTCGGCATCATGTTTGGAATTCCACCGGACCATTGGTTATACGCCAGCTGTTGTAGTCCAGCCATGTTCATAGCTGGGTTCGGTTGCAGGTTCCAACCCTGAGGGTTTTGACCGCTAACCGACTGAACCATTTGGGGAGCCATGTTATTGTCGGGTGGAGGTCCGACCGGTTGACCTAATTGCGACGTTTGTACAGAGTTTTGCGAGCCAAAAACCGTACCACCTTGCTCGACGTTTTGCGGTCCAGCCGGAAACGAAACCGCACCCGAACCGTTCGAGTCGTTTCCACACGCGACCAAAGCCGAGACGTTTGAACCACCGGCCAACCGATTGACACTATTCGGTGTCGGCGACTGCAGCCCTTCATTTCCACTCGGATACGAACCAAGACCCGCTTGTGGGCCTGCTTGTCCGCCGCTCCATCCGGCAGCACTTTTGTTCGGCGTGGGAGACGGAAGGTTAACAAAATCATGTTTACTATTGGGTTTCGGGTTCTCGACGGTAGCCCAGTTTCCAGATTGCGGTTGACTGGGACCCGAATTACGATCACGGGTCAAGGTCAAATGCTGTCGATCTTGACCGGCTTGCGTAAATTTTCCCTCCAAAGCATCAGTTAAAACAATACCGTCATCTTCCTTATCGCTCTTTCGCCATATTTTCAACCCAACCGGAAAATACCCGTTTTTGCTCCATTTCCGCAGCTGCACCATGGAAAACGGGCCTTGGATTTTTCCCGATGGATCCTTGTAATGCCACATTTTCTCCGTTTCGTTTACTTTGGGAGCTGATTCAGATTCAGCCGGAATTGGAGTTTCCGTCGGTGAAGCTGCAACACCGGTCGGCTGCTCCAAGACGGTCGGTTGTTGTACAAATGTGTGACCCCGTTCTTGACCCCACGAATTCTCGGTATGATTCTCGAGACTTGAAGTAGCATCTTCGATCTTGGTCGAGAAGTTCTTATTTGATAAGCTTCGGCTGAACTCGTAGTTTTTGGCAGAAGAGCTCCGAGGGGTACCACTCCATGATTCCTTAGAAGCGTAATCTCCTCTAGGAGAAAACTGATCCCTTCCTCTTTGGTTGAATCGGAAACTATCGGATCTGTTGTAGAATTCTGCATACAACCAATAAAAATTATATATATAAATACACACACACACACACATATATATATACATTATGTTTTTTACTCTATTTTTTATTATTTTTCATATAGTCGATTATCTTTAGAAACCCGTGTTCCCAAAAAGATAAAACGAAACAATTTCACATACTTAAACCATTTATAAATGAATGCGTAGGTGTAAGCGAGTCAAGAGGCTCGTGAGCTACTTGGAATTGACTCGTTGAAAGCTCGATTCGAGCTCGAGTTAAACAAGTCTGAGCTTTCATTTAGGCTCGTTTAATAAAAGAGCTTGAGCTCGAGCCGTTATGATTAAGCTCGATTAGGCTCGCTAGCCTAAACGAGCCTCGTTGAAAGCACGATTCGAGCTCGAGTTAAACAAGCCTGAGCTTTCATTTAGGCTCGTTTAATAAAAGAGCTTGAGCTCGAGCCGTTATGATTAAGCTCGATTAGGCTCGCTAGCCTAAACGAGCCTCAATTAATATATAATAAAAATATATATACTAAAAAGGGTAAATTACGGTTTTCATCCCTATGGTTTAGAAATTGCAATTTTTGTCCCTATGGGCTATGGTTTGTAATTTATTGTTGTTTTTATCCTTATGATTTACAACCTATTGTGGTTTTGGTCCTTGTGGTTTAAGATTCTTTACTATTTTAGTCCCTTGTACTTAAAAGATAGGAACTATTTCAGAGACGAAAATAGCAATAAATTACAGCCCATAATGACGAAAATGGAAATGTCTAAACCACAGGGACAAAAAACGAAATCTTTAACAATCCATAGGGACTAACATCGTAATTTACTCTAATAAAAAATTAAATAACAAAAAATATTACTGGTAAACGAGCCGAGCTAGAGCCTGCTAAAGCTTTGCCGTGCCGAGCTCAAGCTTAATGCATAAGACTAGAAACAAGCCAAGCTCGAACACAAGCTTTATGAAATTAAACGAGCCGAGCTCGTGCTTAGTTGGGCTCTGGCTCAGCTCAGCTCGTTTACAGCCCAATTTATGAACATAACGGCAAAAAGATGAACGTAAATTGTAACTATGAATTTAGAACTTCTAAAATTACAAAAATACCTTGTCTCTTTTCGTCTGAATCGGAGTCATCTTCGGACCCATAATCTGGATCCATGGTAGGATCATCATGTATTACCGGAAATTCTTCAAGCCTACGGGCCCGCTCCTCAGGTGTCTTTAAAACATGTAATTTCTCTACACATTCTCTGAGCGTGAATGTAAGTCAAGGATCACCGACACTTAAAATGCAATTCAATAGTTAAAAATTCGATATCAAAAAAACCAATCTGCCGCCTCCAAGAAATCTTATCTCGGGTCAAAGCAGAAACTTCAATAAAAGATGTTATATTATTAAAATAGGATTTTTAAGTTTCGAATACCATGTCACAAAACTATTAGATTAACAAATTTATGAAATAACCAACATAGATTTAATTGAAAAGCTAACCACGAAATGTACAAGAGTAAACTTTAATAACAAAGGATATTCTTTCTTACGCCCTAAATCACTTGCTCGATCACGAAGATGACTAAGCCGCATGACCTCTGTTTCAAGCCACTGCACAATCGGAAGAAGTAGAGGCGGCAAGTTAGCCCATTAAGAACTAAATTTAACCATTTTAACCATTATGGTTAAGTTTGGGTTGAATGGGCCAAACAAAAATAAACTACTTGGTCATGTTGGTTGATAATTTTAAGCAACATAACCACTCAGTTCGATGTTATAGCACGATGGTAACTAACTTTCTAGTGACCCATATCCTAAAGTTTCACAGTATGTTAGTATTATATGCTATAGTGCAAAAGCAGATTTGTAAACAATAAAATGAGTTAAGTTTATAGAACTTACATCATTTACTCTTGCAACCTGAAGTTCCATGGCTTTATCCAGAATGTCTCCCTACAAGCACCAATAAACTTTAACAGAATGAGTATGTTCTTTGAATTAATTCATATATACGAAAAATAGGCATAAAACATACCACGGTCAGTCTACTTATAAGCCCACACTTTATACTCTGACGTAGACGCTTGCATTCATCCTACCACAGCAAAACCACATAGTTCAACATCTTCATAATTCATGTCAACGTAACACAAACATAAGAAACAGATCATAAACATTTAATTGAACTGATACTAGCTAAGATTGTTAATCGTGAAACAAATGATTGAGTTAAATAGTGAAACCAACATGCCGTTCAAAAAAAAATTCTTAAAGAAAAAAAAACTTTTTACCCCTAATCAGTGGCTTTCAGTTGTGCTTTCTACTAGTTTCACTATCATTTCACACGTTAGAGGTCTTATCGGAAACAACCTATTTGTCTCTTGAGAGAGGTAAGGTCTGTGTACATCTTAACCCCACCCGGCCACCCCCAAATCTTACCTCGAGTGGGATATACTGGTTTATTTGGTTTTTACTTTAAAAATAACATTATGTGCCAACTAATATCCATGTGAGGTGGTTTGTAGTAAAACTTTAACTTCAACAAGATGCATGCCAAACGTACCATTCCTACTAAGCTAAGAAACTCTTCCTACACAATGGTCTAATTCATTGAAGAATGACAATACTTCTGAAGAAATCAGATGAATAAATAGAGGTTATTTTTAGCATGTTAGATCTTTTCTTTGTGTGTGGCAATAGAAGCTCGATTATAGTTGATAGTTAGTATGATTTCCTTTTCATTTAAGGCTACAAGAAAAACAGAATTTGAAAATAGCTAAATACAAAAAAAAATGGCACGATTCAACAAAAACTTAGATTCAATCACCTCCATGAACTCCTGATTTGAAATGGTATCAATTGGTATGATCTCGGTTTTGTCGAGGTTTAAGATTTCAAGCATGGTGCATGTCTTCCTTTTGCCAATTGTATATTGTGCTGCTTCACTAGTACCTATACACAGTCATTGGAGAAAAAGGTTACACCCACAAACTCCCTTAACATGGTATAAGGTGGCTGCCAAAATAAATACACCCTCCATCCCAAAAATAAACAAAACTAATAAGTCCACACGGTATAACACACCCAGAGGTAGGGTCTGGGAAGGGTATGATGTATGCACATTATACCTCTATCCCTTAGAGAGGCTTTTCCCGTGAAGACCCTTGGCCTAGAAATTTTTAAAAGGTCTAGGAAGGGACATAAAATAGTCTCAATTATTAAACAAAATATATGTCCACAATTAAAAAGCACACCGTTCAAGAAAAGCATAGTTACTTTTTAAATAACCGAATGACGACTTAACTCTTAATGATAAGAGGCAAATCTCTTAAACATTTGTGTTTCACAATTACAAGTAGAATTGCAAAACTTAATAAATTATAGGGAAGAGTTCAAAAAAAAAACAACAAACATCCTCTTTTGAATGATTAAGTCCCTGAACTATTTTTTTGAATGAAAAAGCCATTAAACTTTCTCATTTTGAATGATAAGAGTCTTTGAACTATTTTTTTTGCATGAAAAAACCATTGAACTTTCAAATTTTGGTTACTTACATCCTTGTGACAAAAGTTAAATAAAAATACTTGTAACCGACTAAGAAGGTTTTTAAAATAAAGATAAAACTATATCAGTTTAGATTAAAAGAATATAAGTGGAAATTTCTAAAAGTTCGATAATTTATTTTATTGAAAAAAAATGTTCAAGGACTTGACTGGACTTCATCATTTGAAGTGAAAGTCTAATGGTTTTTTCATTCAAATATATAGTTCAGTGGCTTAAAAAATGAGAAAGTTCAAATAGTTCGGCAACTTAATCCTTCAAAATAAGAAAGTTTAATGGTTTTTTCATTCAAAAAATAGCTTAGGGACTTAACCATTCGAAATATGATAGTTTGTTTGGGCTTTTTGAACTTTTCCCTTAAGTATAACCATCTATTTGTGAAAGTGGACACTTATTTCGAGACAAACTAAAAAAGAATTATGAACACTTATTCTGGGACGGAGGGAGTATGAAATTAAAAAATTCTTGATGTTCAATCACCTATAGATCCGATAAATTAGGTGACGGGAATAAACCCAGGTCATAGATCCTTAAGAGAGGGAGAGGGGGGGTAACTAAATACCTGTAACTTGCACCAGTCTATATATGTCCTGCTTTTGATTAGCTCCGGATATTCTTATTCTTACAAAGGTACCAACAATCTTTTCACCAAAAGTTTCCATATCATCGAGCAAGTCCTCCACCAACTTCCGGCGCAAGTAAATCAAGCTTATGTTGTGGATATCAATCGCAGCATAATCCTCACGGTTGGATTGTGGTCCCCGCCTATCACCTTTCTTCCTCCCTTTCCGTTTCCTATCTTTGCTATCCTTTCCTAAAGTTTCATTTGTTTCATCATCATCCACTTGGCTAACTTCCGTATCAACAACAGTCCCCTGGATATCATCTATCTGGGCATCCTCTCTGGTAAGAAAGTGGGATTCAAGAAGCTTCAACATCTCAAAATGCGCCACTCGTGGTTTTCCGAAGATGTTTTCGAGCCTTGCATCACAAATGATTTGACTTTTCCGATGAGGGTCACGAAGTTTGTTTCTTTTAATGTATTCAAGCAGCAGATCCTGTACTTCAAATTGAGATATAACAGAACCGTCTCCATTTCTCATGTGCATTACGAATTCCAGAAGCTCTTCCGATACCCATTCGGTCTTATCGGGCACAGACCCCTCGGAACCAACTGCTACAGGACTAGAGTCGTCTTCCTGAGCATCCGACTTTTGCTTCTTTGCCTGCCTTCGGGTTTTTCTTGCTTTTTGGTTCTCAGGAGGATTATCTGAACCCAAACCCTCGTCGTCTTTAAGATCATATTTTGCAATTGGAGATTCTTGTTTTCCAGATCCCTTCCAAGGGTTCTTGGATTGAGCAAGTTCAGCTAAAGATAAATTATGCTTTGCTTTCATTTCTGTCCAATAATCCTTGAAAAGATGCTCCCAGCTATTCTTGTCATCAAAGTTTACACTTCCCTCAGTTCCCTACAAAATAGGAGAAATTGAAGAACTAAGGTACGATATTTTCATACCCTGCAATCACTAACCCGATAAAGCTTCTATCTATTAATGTATTTCAGATAGTAAAAGAAAACGTGAGCACGTGATCAATGACAAGTTCAAGAGCACTTCTATTTGTGATTAACAAAGACAAGTGATGGTAGATTTTAAAACATAGGAACTAGGAAGTAATAGGGATACTTTAGTCTTTATAGCTTTTCTTGTTCCTCAAGTCTATTTAGGGCTTTTTCGCATTCTTTATTAGGTGACGTATAGTCGTTCTTAGAATTGTAAATTAACATACGCAACAAATAGATGTATATAATAGCCGTGTTCAGGCTTGACATATGTGCACAGACACTGACAAGGTATTTAAGTCTTTTAGACCCTCAAGTCTAATTAAGTTCATAAATAGCAGCTAACAAGCGGTAAGCAGAACTCATGAGTCATGAATATAACTTTCCAGCTGCAGTAGTGGCAGGAACTAGAACTAGATCTATGAGTAAAAAGATAAAGCAAATATCTCAAAGTATACCACTATAAGATATGAAAGATTAAAGCAAACTATCTTAAGATTAAAGCATGAAAGATTAAAGTAAACTATCTTAAGCCACTCATCTTCAACTCTTCATTTTTCATTTTATAACCTAAAGTACAGATACATTGTGATAAACCCATAAATTAGCAACCAAATTACTCCAGGTAAGTATTTCCTCTTACGCATAAGTAGAAAAACTACATTCAATAACTTAAAGCTACTAGGGTATCTATGACAAGTATTTCCACAATCAAACTCCCAGAGGAAAATTGAAAGAATTAAATAAAAATATCAAGCATACCTGAGTCCCCTGTTTTTCAATTAACATTACGGTTTTCATGCAGGCCTCACATAAGCCTTTCTTCTCCTTCTCTCTAACACACAGTATAACAGAGGTTTTAATGCATGCTTTGCACAAAGAATATGTGCAAGTATAGCACATGTACTCAGCCTTTTTCTCACAGATACTACACAGGTGCCAACCTGAAATCAAAGGTAAATGACAATTAAAATGGTACGAAAAATATTTCAAGAAAAAACAAGGCGAACATAACTGGATAACTCAAAATAGTTAAAGCACATAAGAGATTAAAAGAGACGCAAATTTGGGTAAGCTCACAATATTGAATAAACCAAGAAAGTACACAACTCTAGCACATTTCAGATCTAAACATGAATCTGATAGTCTTAAAGCACTTTCAAGGAAGAAGGTAGCCAAAATCCTTAAAAATATTAATAAATTTGATTCTGAGTCAAAAAGAGATAAAAACCAGAACAACCAATCCTTAATTATCGACTACTTTTATTAAATAATGCATAAATTGATGGTTTTTTTGTCATTTAGAATTTTCATTCAACACATTTATCAACCAACCATTTTTTTCATGTAGTGCTTTAGACAGAGGGTTAATCTGGTACTTTTTGTCATTCAAGCACATAAATCAAACAACATTTGTTCATTTAGAACACCCTTATTAGAAAATGTTTATTCTGAAACCATAGCCCATATAAATATATTTGGATTCCGTAATGGTGCTCACATGATACAAGAAAATTTTCACCTTGTATTAGGTAGGTTACTCTAGTAATTTGAATGCTTGACTTTAAAATTATGTTTGTTGTAGGTGTAATGAAGTCAATCTATTCTTTCACTATAAGCTAATTCACTCTTCCTAAGATTATCAAGACAAGTTTTAACACCGTAATTTTAGGTCTATATATTATTGTATACTTCAACGAATTAGTTGAAGTATATCATATAGCCTCCATTATATTAAATCTCTCCTGTCGGTCAACTTTTATCTACATATTTGCTTTAATTCAATCATCATTCAAAACTAGATATCTCTGTCAATAGCTAACCAATATGCTTATCAAACCACACTCAGACATAGGAAATGAACCATCATGCCATACAGCTGAAAACTTGTGAATGACTGTGAATAGAACTGCACATTTATGAGTATGCTGAATGTATGACAGGATAGAGAAGCCACTCACCACAATTCCAACGACCCTTAGATTGGAAAAAGGCTTCATCCCGGTTAACACAAGAAGGATGATAAGCTTTAGGGCAATTCCTGCAAAGAATGTAACCACCAGTAACAATTAACAGCACATCCCAATAAAGTCAAAACCCTGAATCAACAATTACCACACTCACCGCCGATCACACAGCACAAGGTCTCCACCATCAAAGCAAATGAAGCAAACATCTTCTTCGATCCTCTTCCTAGGCGCAGCAGAGGATTTGGAGGTAGTCTTTGTGATCTTCCCTCCTCTTTTCCGTTTTCCTCCACTGCCTTTCTTAGATGATTCCGGTAATTCTGATTCAGTCTCAATTTCTGCTTCTTGTTCTTGGGATTTATCTTCATCTGCTAAGTTCGCTTCTTCCTCATTCTCCATTTCTGTATCTAAAGATTTCTCAGTCTCTAATTCGGTATCTAACGATTTCTCAGTTTCCATTTCAGAATCTAAAGATTTCTCCTCATCTTCCACCATCGTTTCTTCCTCATCATTTTCCATCAATGTTTCCTCCTTGAAATCTTTTCCAACATCAACAGCTTCCTCGTCATCTGCAACCATTCCTTCTTCCTTAACAACTTCAGCAAAAACTCCTTCTGCCATATCTCCTTCCAAACCATCAACATTTTCCAACAGGACGTCCACAACACCGATTTGAACATTTTCAACATTTTCCAAATGGACATGAACATCACCTTCTTCTTTAATTTCATCCATCACTTCATCTTCCTCGCCATTATCAACAACAGACAACACCTCCTCCTTCACTGCCTCCTTCACCACCGTCTCGTCTTTCTCAGTCACCGGAAAACCACCCTCCGCCGCTGCCACGTCAATTCCCTTCCCGGCATCGTCACCCCCATCCTTCAAACATTTCACCGCCTTCGTCGTCAACTCATCCAAAACCGAATTACCATCACCAACGCCCAATGCCGCCTCCGCCTCCAAATTCCGGCAATGAACAAAAACCTCCTCCTCTTTTTCCTCCACCGCCACCACAACAACCGCTTCCGAATCCTCCGATTTCGGAACGCAAACAGACGAGTCCTCTTCTTCTTCTATATCGTTTGATTTAGGCATCGATTTCGGTAACTCTTTTGCAGAATCGTTATCGGTAGTACTAGTAGTAGTGTTTTCTAACAAGCTTCCATTGATTACGGTGGTTGTTTTTTCTGCTGCCATTGTTGAATCTTCGAGTTTGTTTGAGCTTAAGGTCGTTTCTTCTTCAACCTCCATTGCTAAAATCTCGTAAAACCCTAACCCTAAATTATACTCCTATGTACAGATGTAATTATCGAGCGTCATGTGGTTTTGGGCAGTGGTTTTAGGAGCCAATATAAATACAGAGTGAATTTACAAGATTAGTCCCTGAACTATAACCTATATGCAAATTTTGTCCTTGATAAAATATCTTTTATAATTTTGGGTCTTTAAGTTTTTTCTTAGAAGAGGGGTAAAGTGATAGGCAAAGGATCTTGTAAGAAGTTGAAGTTAACATGCGAAGCATTTGAAGTGGATTTGAACTGTTGATCAATTTTATTCTCATGTACTCCCATGAGTTATGTTTTAGAAGAGAAGTGATAGGTTGCATCTCATATCGGTGCATCTCATTCTAATGAGAATTGATGCAAATTCTCATCCAACGGTTGATGACTACTTCCCAGTTCCCACGCTTCTTACTTTAACCTCAACTTCTCATAGGAAACTAATTCGAAAATGATGATGTTGAAGAATCAGACAAAGCGTTTACGGGTATTACCATGGTACCATGTCTTGTTAGACATGGATGATGTTTAACTTTGTGACGCTTTTGTGTGTGGAGAGATAACAAGAACTTTAAAGGGGGTGAAGAAGACTTTCGGATGGCACTTGCTTTTTGCCAATTGTAAAGGGTATCTTGTTGATCCAACTCTCCTAAGACCTGATGAAATAATGATGACTTTGACCTTACTTAGTGTGGACACTTAGCTTTATTTTTAGCTTGAGGAATTATCACTGTGTAACATCCCATACATTTTAAACATAATTTTTAACGTGAAAGTAACTTTAAACAATTGTATAATTAAGTAAACAAAATTCATCCCATGGTTCTAATTTAAAGAAAACATTTCCAAAAGTCTAAAAGTAAATTTCTCAACAATTGATAAACCATAACTAAGAGTTTAAAAATAAACGTTTAGTAAAACAAAATCATCTTAGGTAGCTGAGCTTCAATCCCAATCCTGAGCATCAAGTATGTGTCTTCCCCTTCTTATCGGAAGAGGTACCTGCAACTACACCACATAAACCACAACGGGTTAAGTTTTACGCTTAGTGAGCACAAACCTAAACTCTATGTCAATCATGTAACATAATCATAAGCATACAAATCATAACTGGACATGCATCATAACTATTCCTCAAGGTGCAAGCACCAAAGAGGATCATAACTACACTAATACCAGGCCTCTTAATCCATATTAGTCCACACTGAGGTGTTGCCACCACAATGAGTCTTATCATAACCCATTACAGGTTAATATACTCACTTGTTTGAGATGCAAGCTAAGCAAATACTTGAACAATGCACAACAATCAGCTCTGAGCACCTATTAAATGCACATATACAAGATTATATCAAAGACTATTCTAAAATAGAGTTCTAGTAATCATTCTCATCCCTTAGACCTTAGACATAGTAAAACCACTCTAATTTCAACCAAACTTTACCAATTACTATCTATTATAATCCCCTACGGAAGACCCTTAAAGAAAGCCCCAAAACGAGCCCACACGGAAAACTTAAAAATCAATTTAGGGAAAACGGCGACTTATCGGCGGGTTATAACCCATCGATAACCCACCAATAGGCACAGCTCGCCCCCCTCAGCAGGTTTTCACCCAAAATCGGGGGTTTTCATCCCAATACTCCAAATTCGACGTTTTTGTACCCAAAACATGATCATACACAAACCCCAACCAAAAGGTATCAACAATAACATGAAAATCACTACCAACAACCCTCAATTGATGCTCAAACAAAAACCAATTCAACCTAACACTAACCTTTTACCATAACTCAAGCTTTCATAAATCAAACGAGGATTAAAACACTTACCTTTCAAGAAATTCCGACTAGTATTGGATTCTACGAAGATTGCCTTCACAAATTTGATCAACCACTCATACTAGTTCTCCAAGAAATCGCCTCCTTCCCTTCCTTTGCTCTTGAAATTGCCAACTCCAACAATGAAAGGGAATTTGGCTTATTTCACTCTTACACCTTATTACATTGGTAACCCTACATTATGAGATTTTCCAGTTCGGCCCCTAAGGTCTTGAAAATCACACAACCTTCCAGAATGTCAACTTTACCTTAATTAAAACTGTTAAATACATAACTTTGAAAATTGGGGCGTTACACACTAAGTTTGTTCAGTGATAACTCTTGTTGTTCAAACCTGTCATTGTAATTCATGTTCGAAGCCAGGGACTCGCTGAGTCTGTTCAGCGTCCCTGATAGAAGACTGCAACAAGCTAAGTATCACTTCCTGAAGACAAAGAAAGCATGCATACAGAATCATCAGTGATGTCAAAGGAGTAGTTGATGATAGAGTCAACACCACTCGTGATCTGAAATCGGATTCAGTGATAGCTGCCTGACTACACCTGCCTGATAGTCTGAAGAATATAAGACTCAGGGACCACTGACCTCACTTATGGTTCAGTGATCCCAGCTCGCTAATCAGAGTCTTGCACTTGAAGACTTCCTTATTTGTCTTAATTCTTTATGCACAAAAGGACAACCTGTTTTACTGACAAAAGTATAAAATGAACGTTCTATACACTGTTCCCTCCGTACTTATCAGCCCATAAAGCAACTATTTATTATAGACTTCATTTTGCTTTATACGCATGGATGTATTTTATAGTAAATAATACAATAGGACTACTAAATACACAACACGTGTAAAAGTGGATCTGCCATGCATTAAATGCATGCAATATAAATAGATGTTGAACGTGTTCTTTAAACACAACAGCTTCTCATCTATTTTTACTAAGTCCTTGTTTCTTTCTATCTTCTGTATTTCTTTCTTTCTATCTCTTTCCCACTTAATGCATAAGTAAAAGTTGTGTGAAGCTTTAGATTGTTTAGATTAGGTTTGTACCTTTTTTATTTTCGCAACAATCTTGTAAATTCAATGTTTAATAATAATATATTGAATTTAAAAAGTGCAAAATATGTGCGATTGTATTCACCCCCCCCCCTCTACAATCCTTGTTAACCTTGAAGGTCACCACCTTGGGACCCACATATCTAATTCATCAAATGGTATTCAACATCAAAAAAACATGTTAAATAAAAATGTCTTGTTCTTGTAGCTAGTTTAATGGCATCATCATCTCATCTAGTCTAGATTGGTTCCCTAAGAGCTGCTTCTCTAGTAGGCTCTAATGAATAAGTAGGAGAAAATTTACACGCTTTTATTTGCACCATGGTTTAATGTACATAGTATAAACAAATAATGTTTTTACTGTCAGGACTCGGGAGAGTTGCTTCATGTACATAAATTTAGTAAACGTTTGTTATATGATTAGTGTTGTGGGTAGCATGATCCAAGACTCGAACAATCTTGAAATTTAAGGCCGACCCATTTGGTTTGTGTTATTATGAATTTATGATCCATTTGGTTTAAGGTTTTGGTCTAGTTCAAAAGGGGGGAAGAAATAATACATAAGTAAAATATTCTGAATAGTATTCCAATTCCTTTACCAATACTCAAAAAACGAACCAAAAGGATTAACGAAATTTGGTCACGAAATACCATTCAAACTCTTTCAATTTGCACATGATTTCAACGAACCAAAATTACACCTTAATTATTTTAATACAAGAAAAGGGCTTTTTAGTCCTATAAGGGTGCGTTTGGTATCGGGACAAGATTGAACAGGACAGGGCAGAACATGACAGGATAGAACAGAACAGGACAATTGTTCAGCGTTTGGTAAGACATAACTAAACTAGACGGGACATAACAAGACTGGTTAAATGACCAATTTACCCCTACACCACCACCATAGATCCACCACCACTAGTCCACAACCACTAGCACCACAGATCCACAACAACCACCACCAGTCCACAAGCACCACCACCGGTCAAAATCGATTACTAAAGAGGGTTGAGTCAAGAGAGAAGGTCGAGTCGAGAGAAAGGAGAGCTGAGAGAGAGAAAGAGACGATTACATGTGGGTATAGGTCGTCGGCATCGAGAGAGAGTCGTCGGCGTGGAGAGAGAAGGTCACCGATGTTGAGGGTGTAGGCCGACGTCGAGAGAGAGGTCGCCGGTGTTGGGGTGCTTCGATTCGCCGGCGTCGAGAGAGAGATCGCCGGTGTTGGGGGTGCAGGTCGATTCGCCGGCGTCGAGATAGAAGGTCGTCGGCGCCGGTGTTGAGAGTGTAGGGAGCTTGTTCCAGATGGGGGAGGAGTTGGGTATTGAAAAAGAAAGCAGGGGTATTTTGGTCCACAATGGCTTGTTCTTTTGAGTTCCATGGTTTTTTGGAGAACAAGTTTGTTCTCCTCTTGTGCTAGTTAGTCTAAGCGTGTTCCATTTTGGAGCGTGCCAAACATGGAACAGACTTGTTCTGTTCTGTTCTGTTCTTCCACCCAGTTCTCCTACCAAACGCACCATAAAGGTTAAAAAGAACTAAATCCTAAAGATACAATAGCAGAAATAAATGCAAGATAAACATGTTTGCAAATAGAAAACCAAGATGCATAACATATGTCAAAATGAATGTATAGTGGTACAAGCTTTGATGCACAAGTTACAAGCGAATTAATCATGAAAAATGTCGTGTGAAAACGTATGATACAACCACAAGAAGCATGATGCAAAGTTACACAAGTCTCAAAAGAAAGCAAGTTACATTTATCCAAGATATCATATATGATTTGTATTCCAGGTTACTATGTATCGACAAGAAATGATTTTTAAGGGTTTAAAACCCCTATGGGGATCATAATGAAGTTGTGAGAACACGAAAAACAATACACAACATGTCACAAGTTTGATTTTACTGAATTGGACAATGATCTTGTTTCAAATTATCGACTTTGTTGTAATAGGTGTTTGTTCTATGCGTCAAATTAAACACACAAATAGTGTTATAAGTGACTTAGGGCTCGTGTGTTTAAATATGTTATTAAGGTTCAAGTCAAACTAGACATTCGAAAAGCCAAGTTACAATATTAGTAGAATGTTATATTTCTTTAACGATATAACATTTATATACAACAAATTGAATGGAAGAACTCACACACCTTACTCACATTTGGTGATGTTTAATTAGGTTGAAGTTTGAACCACTGCCTTCTGCGATGCTAAAGCCTTGCATACCAAGCCACATTATGTTTTTCAATGATTTTATACATGACGATCTAAGGCTTAATGCTTATGCATATTGACATGTTTTCTATATTTGATTGAAAACGTTAGCATGTCTTGACTTAACATGTTATGCATATTGACATGTTTTCTATGTTTGATTGAAAACGTTAGCATGTCTTGACTTTACATGTTTTACTGTGTGTTCTTTTTGTATGTTAACCTATAGTCATATTAAATCCCTAACGGGATACAATAACAAAAGAGCGTCTTGCAAATAAACCTTATCGGGAAAATCCTCTGTAGAACCCTGTGATCTAGGATAAATGTATGGGTTTCTTGCATTTTGAGGTTTCATGCAAACAATTCTCATGTTTTAAATGATGTTGGCCAATTGTCAAAAACATGTAGCCTAATATATCCACCAAGTGTAAAACTCATGCATATCATGTATGTAAATTAGGCATGGACAGATAGAAATAGACAAACAAGCTACAATAAGTCATTTAACAATAATATATACATATATATATATATATAGAGAGAGAGAGAGACGAGTTCAAATGAGAGCAATACATTATTAAAAGAACACAAAAATCAACAAAATAATAGTATATGAATTTGCATCAACTTTCGGGAAGAAAAAAAGAACATGCGGGCGACTTTGGTTACGAATTGCAAAGTCGTGTGACTCATATATGATTTTGTTGGTTCTCATGTTATTTTAAATATGTAATTTTCGTTTGATCATCCCTATATATATATATATATATATATATA
>LUCG01176970.1:0-15231 GCA_001633085.1 Carthamus tinctorius
TCACAACCAAAAAGTGGTTCACATTTGAACCCACCCCTATATATATATACACACACACACACACAAATATATAGCCTAACCGGTTCCGGCGGGTATCCGGCGGTTAGCGGTTCCACAAAAACGAAAACCGGAACCGGTCTCGATCGGTTCCGTATTTTAGGAATCGGAACCGGAACCAATCACATCGGTTCCGGTTCCATAAACGGGTACCCGATTCCGATGCTCACCCCTTGAAGTCATGAAGGACCTAAGAGTAATAAAACCATATAGTTGAAGGTCCACCTAGCATTTCCCCTCAAAATGAAAATCATATATATATATATACACCTGTATACCTTGACGCGTTTCCCTGATCCTTCAACTCGCTTCGCTTCCGTCAATCTAGATCTACAATCCCCCTCAAGGTAATGATGTAATACACTCTCCAAAATCCTACTTTCCCTCTCCAACTTTTTTTCCTCCGATTTCATCTGCATTTCCATCGCTAATCCATCTCAATTTCCATCTGCTTCCATGTTTACAGGATCGCAATGTCGGTGGAACCTCCAAATTCCAGCAACAACAACAACATCATCATCAATGGCGATCCTAACCTAATCAACAACATCAATGGCGATCCTAACCTAATCAACAACAACAGCATCATCAATGGCGATCCTAACCTAATCAACAACAACAGCATCATCAATGGCGACTCTAAGAAGAAGAAGAAGCCGTGCAGGATCTACGTCGGTTACGATCCGCGAGAAGATGTGGCCTACGAGGTCTGCCGTTACTCGATCCTCAAGCGATCTTCGGTCCCCGTGGAGATCATCCCGATCAAGCAGTCCGAATTGCGCGAGAAGAACCACTTCTGGCGCGAGCGCGGGAAGCTCGAGAGCACCGAGTTCTCGTTCACGAGATTCCTGACTCCATTTCTGGCTAATTACGAAGGCTGGGCGATGTTCGTCGATTGCGATTTCCTCTACCTCGGCGACATCAAGGAGCTCTTCGATCTGATCGACGACAAGTTCGCCGTGATGTGCGTCCAACACGACTACACGCCGAAGGAGACCACGAAGATGGACGGTGCGGTCCAGACGCTCTATCCACGGAAGAACTGGTCGTCAATGGTGCTCTACAATTGCGGACATCCGAAGAACAAGGTTCTGACGCCGGAGGTCGTGAACAAGGAATCAGGTGCGTTTCTCCATAGGTTTCAGTGGCTAGAGGATCATGAGATTGGATCTGTGCCATTTGTTTGGAACTTTCTGGTAGGCCATAACCGGGTCGAGAAGGGGGATCCGAATTCGTACCCTAAGGCCATACATTACACACTGGGTGGGCCATGGTTTGAGGCTTGGAGGGATTGTGAGTTTGGGGATTTGTGGCTGAATGAATTGGAGGAGTGTGAGAAGGCTAAGAAGGATGAGAAGAAAGTGGAGTAAGATTTTTTTTCTTCTTTAGGTTCTATTATATTGTTTCTTTTAGGTTCTTGATGTTGCTCATCAAGTGTTCGATGAAATGCCTAAATCGTTGTTAGGTTCTATTGTTCTCTTATTCATTATGAATATGTACGATTTTATGTTGTAATAGCAGGTTCTTTCATTACTTCATTCAATAAATACCGGTTTTCGTTTCGTTTTCAGCCATCAAATGCAGAGCTTTCTTCCTGTTTCTTATATCAGAAGCAAGAAATTTGCTGTCTTAATTCACTTGTAAGGGGTTGTTTGGTTGGCTTTCCATTAAGTCCGGTATAGATAAAGTTGTCTCTGTGGATTGGTCTGTCTGTAACTCTGTATAGACCGAAAAGGTTTTTGTTGGGCAAGTTTTTTCATAGATGAACTTGTATTTTAATTGGGGTGACGGGTTTGGAAAAACTTGGCTTTCTGCATAAAGCTCCTCCATAAAAGCTTACTACTAAATAAGTCACTCCGTACACAATTAAGCCACTAGCAAACAGTCATGTATAAGCTCGTTAAGCTGCTAGCAAAAAGATCTAAGTTGGCATTCAAATGGGTTTGATTTTGATTTCGATTAGGCATTAGGTTGATCCAAAATTGCAATAGGAGACTTAAGAGCCTCCTAGGGTTCAATTACATCAGCTTTTATACAAACAGCCTCACATCTATATAACCGTTATATAAAAGGTTTTCAAGAACCAAAACCCCATTTCCCATTTCTAATTTCAAGATTTTATCAACAGTTCTCAGAACGACAAAAAACAGAGCCCGTTACAAATATGGTAAATAGACGATTAGATAAATCGTCTTCAAGGTAAGCAAAAAATACCTTCTTAGTCTGTTACGGCCTAAAATAGTGTTTCGGGTACTTCTGGAGACGCCAAACTCGCAACACATTTGAACTGTAAACACAAAAACCGTATAAAGTTTGCAACTTTTTGAGATTTTAAGGTTAACATAAAACAGGTTTCTCGTTAGCTACCTTATCTTGCTTGTATTTTGATCGTATCGCGTTCAGAGGCGAACGACTGTCGCTCGATTTCAATCTATAGAGCGCAAAGACTGTGTTCTTTAGATCCAGTGGCTTGTAACATGTGTAGTACTCTAAAGTATCATTCTGCCATAAAATTCGAGAAAAAAGTTTGTTAAACTTTGTTTAAAAAGTTACAGAAAAACGACATAGAGAGGGAGAGAGTCGAACCCAAGGGTGAGATGACTGATCTAGCATCCATCGGGCAAGAAATACAGCCGAAGCAGCAACATTTGAAGGGACAAATACCAAGAAGTTATAGTCTATCAGTGTCAACTCCACCAGATAATTTGTCAAAAACTCCAATTCGAGACTCGGGATCTACCAAATTTTAGAGAATGATTTAAGACACGGAGCTTATTGGGATCACCCCAAATTACAAGCAAAGAATGGGCATGGTTAAGATTACCTGGTGTGAAGCTTGTGCTGCTCTTAAAAATCTCCTGTAAACAATAAAGATTCGTATAAGATGGTCTTAATAGGAACCGTAAAGAATTTATGTGAAATAAAAGATGATGCATATACCTGAGAAAAGTTTTTGCTGTAGGTGCTGAAAGTTGAAAATTCAGATAGTTGAGAACTATACTCTCCATTTTCAGAACCTGCACAACTTATTTGGCTGAATACTCTGATATAAAGAATATATGTCTGTGTGTGTATATATATGAATTTGTATGGTGTCTGTCATATTACATTACAACCATCTTGCAAACGATATTTTAGCAAGATGTTAGACAAACTGTATCGTGTATATATAATAGGAGCAATAAGATCTTATCTTTTTTAAGCATTGTTGTTATAGATAACAAACCTCTGATTTTGTATAAGTGCTGTCAGTGATGAAACAGAATTCCTCCACACTTGGTGAGCAGATTTCTTCATATTTCCTGCAAACGAAAACGAATGCGACTGTATCAACGACAAAGTAATAGGAAGTATGGATGAATGACGCTATTGGTTAATCTAGTCGAAACGAGTGAGACTTGCTGCGAATGTACTAAGAAAGAATATGTTCTTTAGTATGGCCTGACCATTTTGCTTCTAGGAGACTTCAACAATAGCAAAATCTTTATGATTGTAGCCCAGAATTAAGGTACTTGGCAAATCATAGATTGGAAATACCCCACAAGGGACAAAACTACCCCAAAAATCTCATTTTGAAGTTTGATAGAATTGTCTTGCAATAGCGAAAGCAGACATACCATCTTGAACCATATTAACATAGAGGAAAGTTCAAATGAGAATCATAAATATGTTCATAATGAATAAAGCTTGAATAGTTGGTTCCCATGTGCTCAAAATATTAATGGTTCTCATTTGAACCTGCCCCTACTAACACAACCTTCCAAATAAGACCAAAACTTGAGGCAATTTCACCTTGAAGGCTTGAACAAATGGAGTAAACAATCCTGCTTAAGGTAATATGCTCTACCCAGTGGTTTCTTTGAAGTATAGTGCATATATTTTAGGGGGAAAGGTGCGAGAGCTTACGAAGCAATTAGCATACAAGTGATGCCTAGCAGTTGAAGTTTTTGTTGTTCAATGTATTGTTGAGAAAGAAACAAGTCAATGAGATAAACCGTAAGATATAGCGTGTCTGGCACCATCTTATATTCCTCGCATACCTGCAATTCACAAGAATACGGACCCTTAACATGAAATGATGAAACAAATGTGGATTCATATAGGTTTTGAAAGATCGATCAATGAAACTAACCTCTACAAGCCAATCAACTAAAACTCCCCTCATACTCTGAGTTATATCTCGCTGTACCGTCTCCATGAAATCAGAACGTGGTCGACGCATAAGCTGAATGGTAAAAACGGACAACCGATGAGTATTAAGTTTCAGGTCAGGAGCAAGAAAGGTATTCAGCCATAAGACAAACCTCTGCTGCCCGTAAATTGTTGTATATCTCACTTGCATAGAGGCTGCACATTTGAGGATCTTTATCATCTGAATCTATATCAGTTATCATCAATTTCTCATGAATGTTATTACTCCCTGCATCATAGATGTCAAAAAGTTACAAACTTTGGGGTTTCACATAACACTCTGGAATGCATCATTTACATTGAGACTTTCTGATTGCAACAAACCTTTCTTTGAAAAGCTTTGCAACTGTGCAGGTTTCTGAAGATTTCTCTGTTTGTCCAACTCCGCTACGCACTGAACAGCAGTAGATCGAGTTTGAGTTCCCACCGTTTGATCGGATTTCTTTGTTTGGGTATCAGCAGAAACTTGTTGCGTTTTAACCGTCACAGAGGCAGCTATCTTCGATGAATTCGAATTCTTTTTACCCACCTTGCTATTCTTTTTCTGATCACAATTGGCAAAATGTAGAAACAAAAAGGACTTAAGTTACAGCCATATAGAGTAGTAGTCCATCTGGACATGAGTGCTGGATACATTAAAGCAATATAAAACATAACTGTTTACAAACCGGAATCTTAGCTGCAATTACGCAGTTCTTATAAGAATTATCACAACAAATGTTAGTGACGTCTTTAAGCACTGCCCTCCGCTTATTTTGAACACCGGCTACCGTCGCATCACCATTGTTGTTCTTCTCATCTTGCGCTGCTCTTTTAGGGTTTTTACGCAGAACTCGACCCTGCCCCTGCTCCTTTGGGACTTCTGAGCCCATAGATGACTGGCAAACAGCAGCTCGAGCTCGTGTCACTCGAAAACTGGGCTCGCCAACAGTAGTTCCTTTCGTCATCATACGAACCTTGAAAAACCCTAAAAACAAGGTTCCAATTTGCAATAGCTTCCCCCTATCTGCACCATTATGGGAAAAAAACCATCAAACAAGAAAAATACAGGCACTATGATTTATGATATGTTACTTATATAGTTATATAAATTCGACTCAGACATACATTCATTTTATTCGATATTCACTAAACATAAACTGAAAACATAAAACAAGACCTTTCCAAAACCCTAATTGTCATATGAACAAGGATCAAAAAGACAAAAACTATGATAAATTAATCATGCTTACAGTAACTCAAACATCAAAGTTAACATTTCATTCATGTCTATTCTGTTTTACAGATCTTAAAACCAAGATCTCATCTAAAACCGTCTCATACTTCCATCAATTTCCCTTTCATCAACTAAATCTACGTAAACTCTGACGTAAAAACCATAAAATCGACAATTTCCTTCTCTTTTATTGCAATTAACCCTCAACATTACGTTCTCCACAACAAAATCATCGTATTACAAATTACATTCCAACAATCGAAACTACATTCCGAAAATCAAAAGTAAAGCAGATGTATAAACCCTAACTGATCTGAAAACAAATTAACCATATAAATTGGTGACAAAAACACAATGCGAACGAATAAAAGCATGATCTAGATGAAGAAAACAACTAACAGTGATGATTTAGATGGTGTTAATGGTTGATTGATGGCTGATTCATGAAGAATTTTATAGAGAAAAGAGAGACAGCTGTTGGAATGGGAGATTGAATAAAAGGGGAAAATGGCATCGAGAGCGGGACGAACGTAGAGTTTAAACTCCAACATTTTTTTTAGAATTTAGAGAGAGAAAGAAATAATGAAATTAAAAAGTGATGGATTTATTTTTTTTTAAATGTTGTTTAATGATAAAATAATATCTTGGTACAGGAATTAAATATGATAGACCAAGATGCCCTTTGACTGGTTTGACCAACCTTTTTTTTTTTCATGATGTGGGTGTGTGACTTGAACCAATTTATTATACCTTATGATTTCTTATGCTAGAAATGGTAACAAAAAAGAAATACTTATGGTATTAAGGAATAACGATTACTAAATAATTGTAATTTATGTTTGTAAAAGTTCTATTCATTTAAAAATTGTTTATAAATTATTCTTTTTTATATTATTTTTAGGATTGGTTGCATATAGATTCTAATGTTTCATGATATTATATTATATCTATACATGTTTAATTTAATTTAATCTAAAATATCTATAAATTAGGAGTATAAGGCCCCTTCTGTTTTATTTTATATCTATGTTTGTTCATTAACTTACTAAACTATTAAATCTTAAAAAAATTTACTCCTTTGACTCGATATCCCAGCAAATGATAGCATCAAACTTCAACATTGTAATTGCATACACCAGCCTGTCCTCATCCACGCACTTGCTTATGTCAAAAATTGCTTCCATCTCACGCCAATACTGCCTCATGCTTTCCTTGGCAGGTATGAGGTTTGCACGATAGGACGATTTTACACCTTTATTTTATGGCTTAGGATCATGTTGAAGGTTTGGGGTAGGGGTGAGCTAGTCACATTCATGCCTTTATCGCCTCACCGTTTTCCTTAACCTATTCTTCTTTTTCCTTAACCTATTCTTCTTGTTGAGACAACAGGGCTTGGAAAGTGGTTTTTAGTTTACCAATCTCAGTTCCTAAGTCTTCCTTAGTCACAAAATTTTGGTTCTGAACTCGACCACGACCACTATAAGGCTAGAATAGCCTATGCCCCTTCTACTTGTCGAACTTTTTTGTCTTAGTACCTCCTATTACATCGACATCTCCACACACCTTCCCTTTCTATGACTATGATCTCGTCCCCAACCTCTTCCACATCTTCCCTTTTCCAACGCATTTGATTGACCAGTCGTACTACCGGTCTCCGAGGGTTTCATGAGGAGGATTTGCCCCCTGAAGTGGTGTAGGCCTACTCCTTCCCGATCCAGATGACATAGCTTCCTTGCAAGAGTGATTACAAACATATTTAACCAAGAGTTCCAAAGTAAGAAGCACATACATGTAGCTCACAATTACAATGGCCAAATATAATTCTTGCTTCTACCTAACATGTGGGTCCTCATTAATTACCCTAGCATAATTGTTACTGTCCATATCTATATGCCAATGATGGTCTTCTCTTATAGCTTAAGTTTAGGCACTACTAGGTCACCTAAATACCTTAAACTATAGCTCCGATATCATCATTTGTAAATACCCAAAATCTAAATTTTCCATAAAGGAGTTAACACAAAAGTAAGATTAAGGTTCCAAAATTTCATTAAACTAATCGGTAAGAGTAATATTAATTGGAAAAGTAACCCCAATGGGGCAGCCTACTGGTTAAGGTTTGGTGTTGGGGAAAAACCCACCCAAGTTCGAATCCGGGGGTGAGCAACCAAGGGCCACTGAGTATTAATCTCAGGGGAGCATGCTTTAGCTCTCGGTAAAAATTACCAAGGATGTAGCCTGGGCAAACCCAGATGAACCTTATCAAAAAAATATATATTAATTGAAAAAACTTGTTGATAGGTACTAGTTAACCTTGTCTAGATACCAAAGCATATTAATAGAATCATAGTAAAAGAAGAGGGTCGTGGTTTGTCCTACATGGATACCAAAATAGTAAATTTATGACTTGATAAGTCGATATAAGTTTCCTTTCCTACCTCTCGGCACAAAATATGCTAAATCACCTACATGGATTCGATGCTTAAGTGTAGCTAAAAAATGTGCATTGGATTCCTAGATTCCGAAATTAATTTTATTTTTTCTAATTTACGAATTTAGTGGTTATTATAGTTTTCATCGTAAAACATATATAAACCCAATAGATACCGTATTTTTGGATGATGATCGATTTTTTTTGGGTTTTGTTATGTTCTTCATTTCTCCCTCATGGAGAACACGTCAATTTCTTTCTAAGGACGTTCCCTATGCCTTAATCTGATTTCTTTCGATATCAAGAACGTGTAAATTTGTGAAGTCAACTATCTTATTTTATTTGATTATTGAATATTGTTGATGTTGTATATACTTGACTTTTACGAATTATACACACACACATATATGTACGTCTATATATGTTACATTCCTGTTAGAGTTGTTTATATAACAATTCTAAAAATTGTTAATATGGTTGGTTGTATCAAATATATCAACTAGACAACTACAATAAAGAGCATGTTGATGCACCATACAATAAGTGAAATGAACATTTACAATCTCTTCTAAAGTTTGTCGATTCAAATAATACTAAAATCGAATTCTTAGTGAACTCAATTTGGATGGAAAAAGAAAAAGATTATCTATTCAAACTTCAAAATAAACATAACATTTAGGTAGTCCAAAAATAAATGGGCTTTGAAAAGTTAATGGGCCTCCATAAAAGCCCAACAGAAAAATGTCAAATTAACGAAACAAACACGAAAGAGTCCCCAAACATGTTTAAAAGTCGTTTTTAAGCCTTAAAAATCTCGTAAAATCTCGTAGGGCCCTTTGCAGCCTACCCAAAACGTGCTCCTCGTTCCAAACTTTTAAAGACATATCATGCGCTTGAAATGGAAACCCGTAACAAATTATGCACATTTAAGCACAACATCCCATTAGCTCGCGGTCCTCCACAAACAATAAAAGCCTAATCCTCCACACCAAGACCCGCATCACATGTGAATCAAAACAACACTTTGCTTGTATTCATATGATCCAAGACCCGCATCACATGTGAATCAAAACAACACTTTGCTTGTATTCATACGATCAATACGCAAACCGATCATAAATAAGATAAAATAGATACATACCTAAAAAGAAAACAAAACAAAAAAAAAAAATACAGAGACCTTTAGATTCACCCGAAAAGTTCCCATTTGTTATAAAATTTCAATCTTTTTTTTAAAACTTCTTACAGTTCTCGAATCCCGACATCCCACCACCGACATTTTCAAGAACACGAATAACCCGAAAGTCAAACCATTCCATCTTTGACCAATTCTTCCAACCCTCTCTTTAGCCGCTCAGACGCAAGCCGGCAGTCTTTCTCCACCAGACCACCGAACGAGACCCTAACGTGACCCGGACACCCACACGGGGACCCCGGGATTAGAACCACACCATGCTTTTTAGCGAGCCAACGGACCACTTCAAAGTCATCGGTGAACTGATCGGGTAGCTTTGCCCAAAGGTAAATGGCCCCTTCACCACCTTTAACAGCACCCTCCCCTAATGGGGATAATGCATCAGTAAGGAGGACTTTGTTGTTGACCAAATCTTTGACCTGATCAGTGACCCATTGTGGGCCCTCTTCCATTGAGTGAAGTGCTAATCTTTGTGAGATTATTGAAGCACATATGGGTATGTTGTCTTGAATTTTAAGGAGTTGTGGTGCTAACCCATCCACTTCTGAAGGAAATGCTATCTGCAATTATCCAACATAAATATGTCATAACAATAGAATGTCAGAGTCTCCCGATAGACTGCTTTATAAGACTTAAGTGTATAGGACCAGACACTTGTTTCGTTTGTCATATCTAAAGGTGTTTGTAACAATTTTATATGACGTTTTAAAAAGATTTTTAAGACACTTCTTGAAATAAAGTATCTTATTAGCCCTAAAAATAGTATACTGTTTGAAAAGATATCTTAAAACATAATTGTTATGTAAAAAGATTGTGTTTATAGGACACCATAAATGGTTGCATGATAGACTCCTTTATAAGACATAAGTTTCCAGGGCCAAACACTTGTGTATCATATCTAAATGTATTGTAAAGTTTTTATGACGTTTTTGGGTGTTTTTAGAAGATTTTTAGGGCACTTTTGAAACGATGTGTCTTATTAGCCCTCTTATAGGACGTTGTTTGGAATGTGTCTTAAAACATAAGTGTTAGTAAAAATATGTGTTTATAGGATAAGACACTTCTTAGAAGTGTCTTATAAAAAACTAAGAGGGCACTTTGTTTCAAAAAGAGAAAAGTTTACTAAAAATCTTGTTAAGACGTCCAACAATACCTATAACCTTATTACAAAACTTTTAAATAGGACAACAGACAAAGGTTTGGTCCTCCTATAAACTTAAGTCCTATAAAGTAGTCTATTAGAACACTTAAAAAGACTTTTGGCATCCTGTAAACTCAATTTTCATGTAGTGTGTTTGTATTATCGTATATAAAACCGATGTACTTCCCCAATCTATATAAAAAGTATGAGCCTAGGGAAAAGTTCGAGAAAACCATAAATATCTTGAGAACCTAGAAACTAACTATTTCATGTATTATTCATAATGAATAACCCTGAATATTTATCACTACCGTCATCATGAATAAAGCATGTATAAGGCGATACTTACATATCCAACTCGCCAACCCATCATCCCATAAGCTTTAGAGAAGGAAAAAATGTTGACGATGTGATTCCCCTCGATGCACGAGTGCTTCAAACCATCGTACATAAAATACCTGTTAAATTTAACGATTAAATTCCAACAAAAATACAACGTTTTGCCGAATCTTGAAACATTGCTACACTTGATTTTATAGATGTTCTCTGACAAGTGAAGGCACTTACTCATATGTGTTATCTACAACAAGCCAACATCCTGCATCTTTGCATATATCTGATATTCTCTACCGAGAAACAAAAAACAAAAACAAAAAACGTTTTAAATATCATTAGAATCGTTGTGGCATGATATATATATATATATATATATNTGGGTTTCCGGGATTAACAACCGTAACGAGCTTTGGTGTTGGTTTAGTTTCCCGCAAAGTTCTTTCTAGCCAATCTAAAGTTAACGAATTTTGGAATATATAAGGCGATTATATAAATCCAAGAAAAATAACTTGATAAAGATTCCCATTGATATATAAACTTCCCCAAATGCAGCATAACGGAAACGGAATCAAAGCAACGGAAAAATATGAAAAAGATAAAGATTTTGGTACCCAGGAACCACCTATATTGTGAGATTCATCGATGAATAATATTCAAGACGAATTTGTGATGAACATTTATTCATGATGAATAGTTTATCACATTATTCATCATGAGTACTCACAAAAAGAGTGGTTCCTAAAATATTTAAGGTTTCTTAGGGCCCTTTTGTTAGCAGCTTAATGAGACTCAGCGATACATGACTGTTTAGTGGTGGCTTAATTATGCAAAAAGTGGCTTATTCAATAAGCTTTTAGAAGGAAGCTTTATGCAGAAAGCCAAGTTTCTTTTTTTCCAAACCTGTCCCTCTCAATTAAAAAACACGCTCCTTCCATCTATGAAAAAACCCTTGAAATCTATACATACAGATTTATTCCAGACAGATAACCTCATCCATACAGGATGAACCTCCCTTTACACCATTAATCTTTATCTTCCATAGAAGATATAAGTTGTCAACATAAGTACAAGAAACCGAAAATGAGGTAAACCAATAGGCCATTCTAATAAAAGGGTCGGACCTGCATCCGGATGAAGCGTTTTTGGATCACCGGGGCCCACCAGAATATCGGTGACACCCGTCATTTGGAATGACATGTAGGCATTGAAGTAGTACGGTGCAAACATAACGACCGAATCCCCAGCATCACAAAGTGCAAGAACAATATTCACAAATGCCTACAAGAAATTGTAACAGGGTGTAAGTAAAGCCCTTGGAAAACATCTGTAAAGTATATATCTTGATCAACTAATCAAACAAAAGAGAATACCTGATTTGCCCCTGCGGTAACCATCACTGAGGATTTGCACAAGTTATTTTCGTCCCGCAACTACAAAACAAAATGAACCAAAGAAAAACGACGACATATCATATATGCCCATATGGGTCCTCTGGATAAATGACCTTAAAATGAGTTTTCGATTAAAAAGCACGACATTCTTTAAAATCTTTTTTAGCTCAATGACCTTCATCTGAACTACTCTAGCTCGAAACACTAGAGGGTAAATTTGTAAATCGAGCTTCTACAGAGGGTCATTGAGCTAAAAAGCCCGTGTTGTGTTGGTATTAAGCTAATGAACGAAATGATAAGAAGATATTCATTATAAAGAACATAATCGAAATAGTGTTTAAGAAGACCTTTTTAGTCAATGCCTCCCTAAGTTCAGGAAGACCTTCATCAGCACCATAACGGCTTATTGAAGGCTCCCATACGAGCTCTTTCACCTTCTCCAATGCCGGTTTCGGTGGTTGCCAATACACAACACCCTGTATTTTCAACAACAACAAAATTGCAAAAATAATCAAATGTGTTTCTTGATTGAAGATCCCAACTCCAAATGATGGATTTTTATGCTTAAAATCACAACTTTCTTGCAGTACTTATTCAAGATTCTTTGAAACTTGAACTCCAAACGATAGATATGTGCTTAAAAACACAACTTTCTTGGAATACTTATTCAAGATTCTTGAAAACTTGAACACCAAATGATGGATTTATGCTTAACAACAAAACTTTCTTGGAAGACTTATTCAAGATTCCTTGAAACTTGAAATCCAAATGATAGATATGTGCTTAAAAGCACAACTTTCTTGGTATACTTATTCAAGATTCTTGAAAACTTGAACTCCAAATGATACATATGTTCTTAAAAACACAACTTTCTTGGAAGATTTATTCAAGATTCTCGAAAACTTGATCTCCAAATGATAGATTTATGCTTAAAAACACAACTTTCTTGGTATACTTATTCAAGATTCTTGAAAACCTGAAGTCCAAATGATAGATATGTGCTTAAAAACACAACTTTCTTGGAAGATGTATTCAAGATTCTTTAAAACTTCATCAGAAGATCAATGAGATGTGTTCAACATCATTACCATCTATTATTCCTCCATCCCAAGAGTTGGAATCCAATAGTTAAAAGCACCCAACTTTTCATTGATCTTTGTGAATTTTAAAAATTGGGGTTTCTTGAAAACCAAACACCAACAAAATTGTTTATAAAAACACTTAAAAAACATAAAGAAGATAAGCAACCTGGGCTAGAGATATGGCACCCTTGATACCTCTAAGCAATTCTTGTATCTGCAAACATCCCAAAGTTTCACATCATAAACAATTAACACACACATATCCCCAAAAAGATAACAAAAACACACAGAAATCAAGAAAGACAACAAACCCAGATCAAAACAATCATGAATCAAAATTCCCCAATTCCCCAATTCAAGAAAAATTAAAAATTGGGATTTGGGATTACAACAATTTTAGGGCTAAAGAAAGTGAAATTGACCTGAACCATAACGGGTGTTTCGGTGAACACAGCCCTCTTTGCTAACATTCCATAAGAACCCATTTCTTGAAATCTTGTTTGATAATTATGCTTCAATAAGCAATAAAGATTCACCTACCCCCCCTAAATTAAAACAAGGGGGCGAGTTTTTTCAATCCAGAATCCCCAAATTTTAGCAGATCTTTAATGGGTGCTGAAAGAAAAAAAGATGAGTACAAAAAGATGAACCCCTTTTCTCAACTACTGGTTTATATCTGAACGTATTGACGTGATTCAGATAAATATGCTTTTATTGACTTTTGGCTCACCAAATAAAAAGAGGTTATATCTCTCTTTTATTAAACAAAAGAACAAAAAAACAAAAAACCCATTTTCTTAAAGAAAAATAAATTATGGATNTTGAAGTCAAGTATGCTGCAAAGAACAGAGTGTCACTGACGATGGAATCTCCCACAATTCCGGTTTAAATTAATTTAATTTTGTGGGTATTATATTTGTTTTTATAAAATTAAATTAAAAGTTGTTGGTCTTCTTCTGCCATTGTGGTGATGATGATGGTAAACTATGGGGTACATTTGAAGGAAATGTATGTGAAGATGATGATGGAATTGATTAGAATGGAGGAGGAGGAGATGGTTTGGATTTATTTATTTATTTATTTATTTTTAATATCATAATTTTAAAATAATTTCAAAGGTTTTTTTATAATTTTTTAAAATAAAAAATTAAAAGTTAGAATTTTTTTAATACAATTAGAGAATCTTGGATCCTGTAAAAAAAATTTCAAAAAACAAACTCTTTAAAAAATATTACATCCACTTTTTACGTATTTTTCATTTTAAAATATCTGATATTAATTATAAATATTAAAATATTATGTTTTTATAAATATTTGTATGTATAGGTTTTTTATTGGTATTTTCGAATGGTGATTATTTTTATATTTTAAAATTTTATCTTTCTTCTGCTTCTTTTATTTTGAAGATAGTTTTAAAGAATATGTTAGAATAAAATATTAAGTCAAAGTTCTTAAAATCTTCATTTTAGAGAAGTTATTAAAGATGATCTTTCATTTAACTCCAAGAAATTCTCAATTATATAAATTTTAGTATTTATTAAAATATTTTATGACTTCATCATTTTCATCCACTTTTTAAACAAACTTTATATAAAATAATAATCCTTTAATCTCTTTGATAAAAAAAATCTTTTATTTCACCTCTTATCAAGTTTTAGATAAACTTCTAAACTTAAAACTTTTTTTATTTTAACAAACAATATAAAAAATTTATTGGAGTAAAAATAGAGAATACATTTTCATTCTTTTTATATAAAGAATATTTGGAGATACTTTTATTTGATTTTGATTTTGTTGTTCACAACATGTTTCATATATCATTAAACAATTGATACTTTTAAATATAGACCAAATTAATATTTTTTTTAATAACTATTGATATTAAGGTTAGTTTATATATACATCGATTAGTTTATTATATCTTGAACATAAATATTAAACAAATATATTGTTGTGAATAGGAGAGAATTGATTCAATGACTATGAATGAGCAAATGCAGTAGACTTGTTGTGATTATGAGATCTCGTTTGTTGATCTATCTTGAAAGATTAATTGTCAACATGAGAAAAAATCAAATAAAACCATATTAACAGTAGACCTGTAGATAATGGTTGTAAACAAAAATTTTTTTTTTTTTTTGAACAGCAAGATGAAAATTAATACCACCAAACAATACCAACCACATACAAA
>LUCG01176981.1:0-10151 GCA_001633085.1 Carthamus tinctorius
TTCCATCAGCAAACTGAAGACTGCCAAAGAAATATGGGACACACTCTGTGTTCAATATGAGGGCGTTGATGCTCTCATCTAGTCAAGAAAAATCCACCTCAGTATGAGAAGTTCATCGCTGCTAAAGGTGAAACTCTTTCCCAAACTCATCAGAGGTTTAACTGCCTCTTAATTGATCTAAAAACCTATGATGTTGTTTAATCTAATTCTCAAATCGTTACCAAGTTCATGGAAGCTCTTCCTGAACATTGGGAAACCTACACCATGTGTCTAAAAATGTCTCAAGACATTAAGGATGGTCTTATATACTATAGAATAGTTATAAATGACATGAATAAAGTATATATATTTAAAATGTTTAATTTATAAACATTTTTACGCATTTGTCACACATATATGTGTGTAATGGTACCAAATTTGAATAGTATATAAGTGATGGTAGCTCGAAAAAACTTTGTACATAGAAAATATTGTGTTGTATTTAGTTTGGGATATCCTTGTAAATTGGTGGCGCACGATGAAGATTGTTGTAACGACAATCGTGTTGGAGGTAGAGGTGGTCGTGGCCGATGGATAAATATAATCGTCCCAGCATGTGTTATTCTGTTCTGTCCTATGTATCAAATACAACCTTAGGAATTTGCCCATTTATTTAAGTGCAATATCTATGATAAGGCATTTACGATTTGATCACTTGTAACACAACCCGGATTTAAAGTCTTGTGTTTTAACAATATTGAATTTAAATTTATTTGTTATTTTGGAGTATTTATAGAAGTGTTTTTTTTGGTAACATGACATCTTCTCATAGTAAAATGAGGATGTTATATTTTTGTTGAATGATGCATTTTCATTTGGCCGATTTCTCATTATAAATGCATCAATTATTTTCTAAAAGTCCTAAAATATTTTATATACAATGAACTTTTTCCTAATCGATAATATTATATAAAGCATTATCAACTTTTGCTTTGCAATTAATTAGGGTTCGTCTAGATCAGGTTGATAAATAACAATGGGAAATAAAATAAAAATCATAAGAAATGAAAACGATGATGAATTTTCATAATTTCATTCCCCTTATTTTAATCAAGAATGAAATTTTAGGCTTATAAGGAAATAAATCCAATATTTTATAGAAAACCAAATATTATCATTCCTATTAATTACTGTATAATACATCCGACCAAACACGGTTGGTTCTGTTTGTTTTTTAAATGGTGCTGAAGTCTGAATCTGTTTCCACTTCTGATTTTTAAGTGGTGGTGCTGAAGACTGAAACTGAATTTTATAAAGCTATTTGTTTTTTGTAAATTGTCAAACATCTGAATCTGATTTTAAACATCATATCGTAATATCTTTATGCTAAAAACAGGTAAAACAAGTAAAATCATCATTCTACAAAGATTCATAACCATGAATTCAAATGAATTTGAAATGGGTTTCATTGATGCAAAAACACAAACAATTTGCTATATGTAATAATAACCAATTGCAAAGTAGCATTTACAGTTTGCTATCTGATATCACAAACCACCAGAACCATTGGATTCCAAATCACATTTGAATTCTTCATCATGCAATCTTTTCTCATATATGCAAAAAAGAAAGAGAATTTAGGACATGTAGGTTCACCAAACTCTCTTGACTTCAAATCAAAAAAAGATTCATAAAAGATGAGAACCAGTGGTAGCCGATGGTGGCCATCAGCAGAATCCACATCTTCGGCCTATATCTGAGCTCTCGATTCAAAAGTTCTCCAACTGGTTATAGAACACGATCGAGTTAACCGAGTTGCTGATATGGAATTTCAACGGAATCTTGTCTTTCGATTGACTAACCGAAAATTTTGGACGGATTTTTGAGTTAATTCGTGGTTGCTTGTAATCAACATTTGTCAAACAAGAGTTCATCCATGTAATCGAAATCCATCATTGATTTGGACGAATTTTCGAAGATGTTATTAGGGGGAAACAAACTATCATCCATGGCTACAATCTTGAACTCAAAATCCCACAAATTTTTTGACTTACAAATCCAAACTTTTTTGTTCATATCTCAACCCAAATCTGCCAAAATTGGAGGAAAATGAAGAACACATAAGATTTTAAAGGATGAAACCTTTGCACTAATAGCTCCTTTAAAGGAAAACACCATGGATTTCCATAGTGAACATGAAGTCATTCAACCAATTTCTACATATCTGTTACAAAATCAAACACTATTCAGAGGAGTTTGTTTCGGAAAATAGATTTTGATGGAATAGGAATCCATTGAAGAAATTTGATTTTAAAGGAATTGAGATAAAAAAACAATAGACCGCCAAATCGAAATCAACCACATGGACTGATTTGATTTTTTAAGGGAATTGAAATCAACTCGTCGGCCACATGTAGGTGTTGTTTACACAAAAAATGAAATTGAAAACAACAAACCCCAAAATCAACCACAGGGATCGAAATCGAAGGTGTTGAAGTCGAAATCCAAGGTGTTGAACTCGAAATCGACTAGGGACCGAAATCGAAAACAATAGACCACAAATCGACAACATGAAACTCGAAATCAAAATAAAAAAACAAGGATGGAAGTTACCTTAGAGATTGATTTGGTAAGACGATTCTATTTTAGTTGATTTGCTTCGATTTCCATTTGAGTTTGAAAAGGTAAGGGAAACGGATGATGCTGCGTATGGAAGCATGGAAGCGAGCATGAGAAAAAGAAAAAGTAGGGAAAAAGTGTCTGGGCTAACACTTATTCGGTCAATACAAAAGAGGTAAAAAGTGAGACTGAATTAAAAAAAGAAAACAAACATGCTTATTTAGGAAATATCTGACCGAATCAGGGAAAATGCACAATTAGTCTTGCATTTTATGACATTGCTATGCTTAAAAAGTCATGGAAAAATGTCAAATATTGGACCTCTCGGAATTTTTTATGCTTGTTTTGGAAGCAAATGGAAAAAAATTAAGCCTTGGGGCTACCAAGTTGAAAATGTCAATACTTGAGGGACTAATTCTGAAACTTTTGAGGTCTATATACTCCCCAGTCGAACCAGTTTCCCTCTTCCCTAATTCGCCAGTCTCCTTTTCCACTGACTTCAAGTTTAAGCATACTTAACTCCGGCTGCCGGAGATTCTGCGCCTCCGTCGATCCTCCATCGCCGATCAATCGTAAGTACCAACTGTGCTCTAATCTTAACTCTCATTCTCAACACCTGCAATCGCACTTGTAAACGCGCAAATATGTTCTTTGTCACCATGCCGACCGTGCTATCTATAGACTATATGTACCGTGTATGTGTTAAGGCGTTTTTTTGAAGTGGATGATAAATCATTGCTGCTCGTAGTTGAAAATGGAAACTTGAAATTAATCTAAAGTGAACTTTCAATTTAGGGCTGAAATCTCAATGCCCTAAGTACTTAGAACAATTACTCTTGATATGCACTGGTTTCAAGTATGTGTTTTGCGTCTGATATTTCGTAATAAGATTCACTGACCTGGTAGATGATCATATGTTTCTAAAAAAACATAGAAATGGTAATCATGTTAGACTACCAGGTTTTGCCTTTTCTATTTCTTGATGTTCTGATATATTAAATTGATTTATATGGTTGGATGTGTTTTTATGTTGTCAAATTGTGGTGTTTTTATAACACTTTATGAAGAAAAAAAAAAGCTAGGCTTGTTTTACTTATAGGAGAGTACGAGTTCCTTTTTCTTCTTATGTTCATTCATTGCCTGTCTTGATTTTTGCAGGCTTAGATTTGTTGGTGAACTTCAGATTCAGCAAGGACTAGTTTAGTTGGAATCAATTGGTAGAAATATCTACAATGGTACGGTTATTTTGCAAGCTCATCCCTTTGTGTGTGATTTAGAACTTTCTTGAAAAAAGCAAGAGTGGATGGAATATGTTATGCTAGTAGGATCAACAGTTTAGGGTGTATGTCTCTGATCGTCTCTCATGTGTGTTTCTAATTGTTGACAAAATCATTTAGATTTAGCACCCCATATAATCAATGTCAGTACATCTGAGACCCTAAAGTCCACTAGGACCAGCAGTTCCTATTAGGTGCAACCTTTGGAGCCTTTATGTTACAGTCTTTAGTGCTAAAAAGTAAAAACTATTCTTAATATATTAGTCATGTTTATCTTACATGTTTTTATGTATATATTTTCTTTTGCAGTCAGGCAGGAAGGAAACAGTTTTGGATTTAGCAAAATTTGTCGACAAGGGTGTCCAAGTCAAGCTCACTGGGGGAAGGCAAGGTTAGCAACCACATATAGTTCAGCTGTTACTCTTTGTAGCATATTACTTGGAATGAATGTGACTGTAGTAAAAAGCTTTGATACTGAAGTAGAATAGGACGATGCGGAAAGGATTATAAGGTGTTTATCAGTACTCGTAGAGTTCAAACTAAACTACTTGATAAAATCTGCCTTCCAACCTGTTAATTTTACCATACAAGCTGCTTGGGATTTAGGAAGCAGTTTGGAGGTTTGTTTTGTAAGACGAGGTCTTCATGGAAACTTCCTGTCCACCATTGGGGTAGAGGCAAGGCTTGCCCTACCTATGTGTGGGATATATTGGGCTTGTTGGTTCGGTTTGTATGAACCCAATGAAATAGTGAATACTATAGTATCCATATGGGAATTTACATCAACATAGTATCAATGAGATCATGAAAAACCAAATGAATAAGAGATCTAGATAAGGGAACGAAGAAACAATCCTGGTAATTTTTTGTGTACTTTTTGACAGTGAGAAATCTATTTATGTTGTCCTCATGGTTTCTATGTTGAAATTGTTTCTATGTGTTTGTTCATAAGAATCATAACTAGTTGTGTTTTTGAAGGCATCTATCGAATAAAGACTGTTTTGTTTTCCATAGGTATAATGTACTTCTATGTACATTGTAAATTATACTATCTTGAAGTTATGTGATATCCGAGACAAATATACACGAAGACGTAGCTTAGTTTCCCTGTTCTGATTATTCATCCCACCATTAGCTTTAGTTAATCCTCATCAAATTACTTTTGTGGTTGTGTTATGGTTGGCTGATTTGTCTCTCAATATGAATAGAGTTTAATGATCATGTCTATCTCTATTATCTCATTTACCATGCTGGGATCTGTCGCTGATTCAGGTTATTTATTCCTGAATTCACGGTGTCCCATAGACGGAAAATATTATCTTTTTTGGTTGGTACTTCACAAACTGACATTCTTTCATCAATTAGTGTCAGGGACGCTTAAAGGATATGATCAGTTGCTGAACCTTGTTTTAGATGAAGCTGTCGAGTTCCTTAGAGGTAACAAATTGTGTATTGAGTACTAAATCTTTTGTTACCTGCTCTTGTGCGTCTATTTGTGGGTTCAGAACTTTTGACCTTGTTCATGCTTAATTGGTAACAATAAAGTAGCTATGATAAGTACTCCCTCCGAGGCTCCAACCCACATTAGTATCCAGTTTGGTATTGAAGTTCTAACCTTTTACCTACCAAATTCAATCTTGATATGGGTGTCTTTACTTTTTTGCTTCTAACTGTTTATCTTATAATGCATTTATTATGCTTCTTTTTGACTTAAGACGAGCAGTTTTGAGGTAGAAATAAACCTCAGTTACAAGTCAAACATGGAGTCCTTTTGGGATCAAGTCAGCATGATTAGTGATAATCCTTTTAACTCGATATTACTTTGATCATTACTTGGTTAATGGTTATACTTGTCAGCTGCACCTTTTACACATACACTCGTTTTTTCTCTTCAAATTGCCATCATTGTAACTTTTGTGTGGCAAGATAAACCTCAGATAGAAGTCAAACGTAGAGTCCTTTTGTGTGCCATCAATACCCTATGGTTTGATGTTCAATTTTTGAAGTCATGTAAATATTTGATGCACAAGGGGTCTGGAATTACCTATTCTCTCTAGATTAAGCTATGGGTAGTTGGCTACCAAAGCTTCATTGTAAGCTCATATGCTTATCAACCTTAAGAGTGTTTTTCTTCTCTCATAGATGTGGAGCTTCCTCTTATGCTAACTTTAATTTTGCTTGCTTCTCTGGAGGGCAAAAGGAAATATTTAGTACATACCTGTGCATATGTGTATACTTGTTTAAAAAAGACTTGAAAGTTGGTGCAAGGATTTTTCCCCATTGAAGTTCAGTGTCTTGCAGGTCTACCTTTGCTTCCACTAGATTTGGAACACACAATCTTGTTGGTTTGTGTTATGGAAATGAAGAACAAATGAGAGAAAAATATGTAATTTTATTGATAGACGAGGGATGGTATTTGGTTAGTAGGTTAATAGAAATGAAGATGGGTCTGTGGGTAACAATGATTACTATTAGGGAGGGAGATTACTATAGGACTAGCTGATGAGATAAGGTCTGTCCATTTTCGAGGGAAATTGCTGGGAGACATTGTTGCAGTTGTTGAGAAGCAACTGCAATGAATAGAATATAGATGATCCAATAACTACAGGTCAAAAACTACCAAACCCAAGGAGCTTCAAAGGCCAGCTTCTTCTTAGTCACAAGCGATTGCCTGTTCTATAATGAAATACATGTGAGACGTTAATCAGGAGACCGAGTCCTTCAAAATGATTGCCTTGAAAAGCTACAATGGCTTTGGTGAATTACCCTTTATGCACCTTGACCTTACGGACTACAAGACAATCTTGATGTTTCACAGATTATTTATAGTCATTTTATATGCTGCCACTTGTAGTCACAAGCCAAAATTCTCCCTGCTAACACTAACACGCTGCCATATACATCATGTAACACCATTTGAGACCTTAAATCAATCTTACATAACTGAAGGAGAGCAACTTGGTATGATTGTTTTTTGGAGAGGGGGGGGGGGATGTTATGTGCTAATGACCACCATGAGGCCTTGTTTGCATCCCTTGTGCATCATAATCTTTTGCTGAAAATGCCTCACTTATGCTGCTATCACTCTGTACATATAGAGTTTGAAAAAAAGCAGCAGTAGATCTTGGTGGTTGAGTGACTTGAAGCTCTTAATTGTGGTAGGGAAAAAACAGACTCTTGAGCAGTTCAATTAAATATGACATGTAATTATTTTAAATTATGTTATCAACATTTTGAGACAATCTTAGCAATTACTTTTTCAGATGACCATCTTTATTGTTTAAATAATAGAACAAAAAAAAGATTAAGTTGAATCTCCAAGTTGACAGAAGTTAATTGATGTGCTAATTCAATCTATGGGGGATGATGTTTAATGCCTAGCGGCTCTAACTAATTAAAGTGGTAGGCGGTCAACGGATGCTTAACAGCTAGGTCAACGCTTAAGCAGCTGTGAGCAAGGAGTTGTATGGCATTGCACATAATGGGACCTTAGCTTGGTTTCCAATACCCAGGTTGAGATCCAAAAGCCACCCCTGTCTCCAATAATTAGAATCCACCATGTGATTGTGAGTTGTGACCTCCTTTTGAGGTCCCAAACTCAGCTATGAATAATTCCATATCTACTAAAGGCGAAATACAGATGTTGATAGTCTGTCTTTAAGGACCCTAGTTGGCATCTTCTAGACCAAATAAACGAGAACACAGGCATCTCTTATTCGGATCAGCGACCTATACTTGTTCAGTTAGACCCAATCTCATGAGGATAATTGTATCATCAAGGATAAAATACATTAATCAATCTCGAACTTAATATGTATGAATATAGCATCGGCTCATGACAACCATGTTGCTAAAACAGCACTTGGCTTATATTTGTTGAAAAAAAAAATGTATTTTGGAAGAGGCATGTAGCATCCAAAGCAGCAGGCTTGACTAATAAACTTCAAATCGACTTAAATGGTGGAAGTTATTGGTAGCCGACAACTTTAAACTTACAAGTATCTGTGTGGGATGGGTTGTTACTAAATACTGTATTTGTATAAAACTTAAAGCTTTTCTTTGTGAGATTAGAGTTATTTTGTCAAGTCTAGAGAAAACTAACAGGTTTTATACTCAAATGTGCTGCAGATGCGGATGATCCATTGAAGACCACTGATCAAACTCGTCGTCTTGGCTTAATAGTATGATTTCCCATCTCGTAGTGAAATAAATGGACACAATGTTGAGATCCTAAACATGAGTAAAACATAAGGTAAAATCATAGGCATAGTTTACGAGAGCATGTAATAATCCATAAGATTTGTTTGTTGACATTGCAGGTCTGTAGGGGTACTGCAGTTATGCTTGTTTCACCCACTGATGGTACAGAGGAGATTGCCAATCCATTTATCCAGCCAGATGGAGCTTAATCTTTTCAATTCCTCCTCATCTTGTTAAGCTACAAACTACTTATCGAATTGATTAGATTTGGTGTGCACAAATTTAATTACAATGCTTACTTATAAGCTTTTAAACATTCTATTCTATCTTTCTGCATCCTGCAATATATCTGCAATTAGCCTAAGATCGATTATTTTCGTTAAACATGAATAAACCATAAGTTAATCTCCTTAAGGGTATTTAAAGAGGAAGAATTCGAAACAAGTAGCAGGAGGTTAGATGAATTTTTTTTATTTGAACATTACAGATGATACAACACCAATAAAACGATCTAAGATATTGATCTCTAACAATTCAATTCAGAGAAAATCCATCTCTCAATCACCACCGGATGAAACTTTTTTCAACAGATTAATTAACTACCAGAAACAACGATCAACGAGCGTTGTTCTCCGAGTTTTCAAGTTTCTCTCCGATCAGAATATTTTAAAATTACGGAAAACACGTTTGGAATCTTCTTGGCGTGGAATTCATATTCTAACGATTTTTGCCGCCTTGACCACCGGATTATCCCTAGCGATGGCCTCCCGGCCGGTGGTCTTGTAATCGTAGCTGCAGTCATGGCGGTCGGAGTAGCGGTGCTGAGCGCAGAACAGATCGCCGCACCGGCACCGGAATCCGGTCAAACCTACGCGCTTCCGGCATCCGGAGCACCGATTCACCTCCTTCTTGACCGCCACCGCGTCGGTCCTCTCCGCCTCCTTCGATTCTTCTTCATCATCCAACGTCACAACCGTCCGATCTAACACCAGATCCACCGATAGAGACGCCGATCTCGAGGAGCTAGATCTGGTACGAGCACGTTGCTGCGACGACGACATCGTTGAGCTGGTGGCGGTGGTGGTGGCGTTGAAGCACTTCTGGCACATGTTGTTGGTGGCCGGATTTCCGACGACGCCGCAGTTGTTGACGCATAGAGTCAGCGTTTCAGGTACGGCCTTGAATTCCGTCTCTTCTTTCTCCGTCCTCTGAGCCATATTATTTTGTTTTTTTCCGATCAAAATTACAACCACCACGGAATCGATTTGAATAAAGAATCTATGAAAATTTGAAGAAGAATCGGACGATAATTCAACAAGATCTTGGCGTGATCGAAATTAGGATTGATTGGAATGAATTTTTTTGTTGGGGGTGGTTTTTTTATGGGGAAGAAGGTCGGTCAAGCGCGTTATCATCATGCGTCGGGTAGATATGTCAATTTACCAAAATAGCCTTTGTGGAAAGTGTCTGACGTGTTCATTACTCCATCATGATTCATTTGCCAATGCCAGGGATAGATGCCTATCGTTAAACAAAAGTAGGAAAAGAAAACCACTTCTCCTTGTTGTACTCCATGCCTTCGTACTTGTACCCTAGTTACCGAGTAAATTACTAATTTCGTCCTTCTGGTTTGCAAATTCTGTGGGCTTGGCCCCTAGTTTCAAAATTACGATTTTCCTCCTTGTGGTTTCAGTTTTGGTATAGATTTGGTCCTTGACACTAACAACCATTAGGCTATCAGTAGGGTAGCCCACCGAACCCCCAAGCCCACTCTACCTCATCAGCGCCACGTCAGCTTTGCCATAAACCCACTATAAGCCCTTACAAGCCCACTCTGTCAAGTACCACAACCCACCAAACCAAATACCCAATATATATAGAGGAAAGTTTAAATGTGAACTCAATTTTGGTTGTGAACATGAGGACGAATCTCANTCTCAGCCACTCATCCGGTCAATAAAGGCGACTTTGACCGGGTCCCCTCTAATAATCTCCACCATCCCATGAATCACGTCAATCCTCCGTGATCGCGTCCACCGTAACCGAAGATGTGTGATTGAGATTCGTCCTCACGTT
>LUCG01177038.1:0-11093 GCA_001633085.1 Carthamus tinctorius
TCTCATTTAATTAATTAAACACACCACACACCACACACACAAACACAGCGGTGTGGGTAACCTGTCTGATGCTCGAACCCGCCGAACCCGCTGGACGTGTAGCGGTAGCCGCTGAGCCCGGCGGGTTCGAACCCGCTCAACCCCAGCCACCGTTACGCTTAGCCTTAGGGTGGTTCACCAATGAATCGAGTTCCATTATAGTTAACCTACAAAATTTTCAGGTCGAATCATGGTGGTAATTTCCTGTTAGATATAGATGTCAATATACCCAAGAATTAATGGAATCACCAAATGCATAATTAGTGAAATGATGAATAGTGTTTTTATTGACATCTAGTTCCCATTCTTATGATGAACTCTTGTTTGGTCTATTTGTGTACTCGATACCGATAGCAATTTGTGTCCGTAAATCTTTAGGATTCTTTTCTGTATGCTATTAAAGTTTTTTCACCGTGGATGTTGTTGTATTCCTGTTGCAGGGAAATGGTTCAAGCGAGCTCAATCATCGATCCTCGGAATTCTGGAATCAAAACGGGTCACGAGTTTATGGAGAATCGCAGAGCTGGGGGTTCAGAGAAGGTCCGTGGGGACGATGACAAATTAAGAAAGCAAAGGCAGAAAAAACATAAAGCATGTTTCATGGTCATTCCCAGAAGAGATAAGGATATCTACACTTTGTCTCGTTTTTGCGGTTAACTTGAATATCTAATGTGATATCTTCGGTTTAGTTATTTGTTAACCTCGGTACGTGATACGGTTTGCTTTTTGTAAAATTTGCAACAATCGAATTTCGGAGTTTCTGGAATCCTTTTAGTCTTGAGATTTCTGGAACTGTATTGTGTTTCTAGTATAAAATGATTGTTAAGTTTTAGCATTTGAAACTTCCCGTTCTTGACGATCGTTTTCAACCCCGAACGGTTGACTTTCGTTGAGTTCTAGAAGCTTCCCGAGAGTTCTAGAATGCTAAGTATCTTCATCTCCGTAAATTCCTTATCTTCATCTCCGTTGCTAATTATGTCGGATAAATGTTTCTTTGCCTCGATGTAGATATTTGATATCTGATAGCTATGTGCCTCCAGACTCATCGTTTTCCATCAGTTTTGATTTCCGTAATCTCGAAATGTCGTCTTGCGTTTTGAACTCGTTGGGAATTCTAGAGAATCTTTGTGAGAAGAAATGGTCTCTATTCGGAGAACTCCATCCGCAAGTCTTACTGTCAGTTGAGCTAATCGCACAACTGTTTTGTCCTTTTGCACAAACAGTTTCCTATAAAACCAATTTTCTTGTAGTGAGTTCATTGACGTTTGTTGTCTTTGAGCACAATGGCTTGTTGGCTTTACGAGGGTTGGAGAAAAGGACAAACCATGAAAGCTTAGAGCATCTCCAAGAGATTTTTTAAAATGGAGAAATTAGTAAGAGAGGGTAATTCTCAAATTTTGGAGAACTATCAAAAAGTAATTGTTTAGGGTATGTTTGGCTGTGGAAAATTTTCTAGTTTTCCAAGAAAAATTTTCAAGGAAAATGAAAATTTATAATACGCGTTTGATTCATTCTGTTTTCAAAAGTTCTTCAAGAAAATGAAAATTTTCTGTTTTCTAACTTCTATGTAGTTTAGAAAACCGACTTTTATAGTTTTCCGAAATTTTCTAAACGCGTTTTCTAATTTTTTGAAATGGAAATTTTTTAACCACAAGGCTTGTGGCGTAGCGGTAAGGCCTGTGGGGGATGTGGATGGTATCCCATTCACCCCAGGTTCGAATCCCTTCGTGCGCATCTTGTGGCCAGACTTAGTCTCAGACGGCCGAATTTTCTTTCAGTTCTAAATTGCCAAGGATGTAGTCTAGGCGAAGCCTAGATGAACCTTATCAAAAAAAAAATGAGAACTCCACTATTTCAACCAAACACGTTTTCTAAAATTTTCATAGAAAACTGAAAATGAAAATTCAACCCCATTTTCAAAAAAACGTTTTTCTAGAAAAATGAAACCAGTTTCCCACAACCAAACGACCCTTAAGGTGCTTTTGGTTGTGAAATATTTTCCTATTTCGGTTGTGAAATATTTTCCTATTTCCAAGAAATTTTTTCAAGAAAAATAAAAATATAGAAAACGCATTTGGTTCATTTAATTTTCAAAAGTTTTCCAAGAAAATGAAAATTTTATGTTTTTTAACTTCTATGTAAATTAGAAAACTAGTTTTAATAGTTTTCCAAAGTTTTCTAAACGTGTTTTCTAATTTTCCAAAATGGAAAATGAAAAGTCTACCATTTCAACCAAATGCGTTTTCTAAAATTTTCATAGAAAACCGAAAATGAAAATTTAACTCCATTTTTCTGAAACTGCTTTCTAGGAAAATGAAAATAGTTTTTCCTAGCCAAACAAACCGTTTAGTTATCTGGAATTGTATTATGTTTCTAGTATAAAATGAATGTTAAATTTTAGCATTTTAAGTAAGAGAATTAACAAATTGATTTGGGATTTCGCTTGAGTTTTTAAAAGCTAAATATGAGTCCTTTGATAAAACGTTTTTAAAGGGGTCGGCAAGAGTAACAATCTTGCTTTTTTTATCGGGTGACGTTCTCGACTATTAAAGTGGATTGTTGGTAGGTAGGAGGTGCCTTTTGCTATGTAAGCACTAATGTAAAAGATTGTTGGTAAGAGTTGCTGCGACGGATTCAGGATATTTTTCAAATGACGGTATCATATAATTAAGTTTTTGTTTGATTTCAAAAGATCTTTTTCAATTTTTTGGTTGATTTCGAGAGTACTTTTTGTTTTTTGGTTGATTTTGATAGTACTTTTTATTTTTCGAAAATATTACGGTAGCATCTCCAGAACGTAACGTTTGCATCTTCACAAAACTAAATTTTTTTATCTTTCGTCGGACAAATTATATGGTGGCACGTGCCACCGTAATCATAAGGTACGTTTATGGAGTCATCATTACTCTCACTTACCTTATAGGGTAGTATTATTGGCTATCAAAATTGATTGATGTTAAGCATTTATAACCTGAAAAGCACTTATCGAGTAAAAATCAAGATCCTCACGTATCAAATAAGACTCTTGATCTTAGCAAGTAAAATTATCAGTCCTTGTTAGAGTCTTAGATATATGCCAATTTAAAGACGGAACACAAAATAATGGACTAACTCGGTGTAGATTGATTGCTTGATCTAGGCTTTTAAGTAACGTGAATTTAGTACCATCATGGGTATTGCCGTTGTTTTTGATCCTCGGTACAAGTTTCAAGTTATTGATTAGGCTTTCACAAGAAAAATATATGGGTCTTCCAATATTCAGTTGGATTTCTTTAAGAATGAGTTGTTTTCCTTGTTTGATGAGTATGCATCCTTTAATGCCATATCTACGGGTAATCAAAGCTCATCTCGTGCTGCCATGAATACTATGTCTGACACTGACACGTATATGACGGTAATAAACTTCCTTTATTTAATTTCCTTTATTTAATTTTTTCATTTTTTGTTTGTACCTTGGCTAAGTTTTGCTTTTTTTATTAGGATTTTGATGAGTTCTCTAGTTGTGAGTTCACTACCGATGGTGAATCTAAGTTGCAATCTTACTTAGAGGAGCCGAAATTACCTCGCATAGATGATTTCGATGTGTTGGAGTATTGGAAACCCCTTCAAGCATGGTATCCTATTGTTTCTCGAATGGCTAGAGATGTTTTGGCCATCCAATATCTACTGTCGCTTGTGAATCGGTTTTCAGTATCGGAGGATGAGTTATTGATGCCTATCGGAGTTCCTTGAAGACGGAAAAGGTTGAATCATTGGTTTGTCTTAGAGATTGGGTTTTTAATGACGGTAAACATTTAATTTAAAATTTTCTGCATTCTTAAACATACTCAATTTTAACATATCTTTTACTTTCTTGTGCATATAGCATCAATGCATCGGGATGAAGAGGACCTATGCAATCGGCTTTTGAGGTTAAAGGAGATGAATGTGAAGACGAACATAATTCCTCAAAGATTCAAAGTCTTCAAACTCAACAATGTTGATTAGGATTTAGTTTCAACTTAAAAGTTCTTGGCCTATAATGATTTTATGCTTTTGTATTTTGGGAGTTGTAATGTTTTTTTGCTTTTGTTTTGGTTACAAGTTAAAACATTGAACTATAAAATTTGAATTTAAATACTTTCATTTGAATTTTTGATTTGGTATTCTGTTTTTGATTTTTCTAAGTGTTAAACTGGTTATATGGGTTAGCGGGTCAAACAGGTTAGTAGGTTTAATGGGTTATGAAAATAAACGGGTTAATCGTGTCGTGTCGGGTTAGGCGGGTTAAACCATTCCAACCCCACTGCCACATCAGCTTTTTCCCAACTCCATAATTAACCCTCTGAAACCCTCTCTGATTAGTACCCAACCCTCTCACACACATGCACGATAGACACACACAACACACACACCACAAACTCAGCGGTGTAGGCAAACCGCTTGAGCTCCCGACCCGCTGAACCCGCTGCCGGCGTACCGGCAGCCCGCCAGCCCGGCGGGTTCGAACCCGCTCAACCTAGGGTCCTGTTACGTATAGCCTAATAGTCTCTTTGCATAGCCTAATAGTGAATTAAAAGTTAATGTTTTGTTATCTATACTATTTTAACTGCTTCTTTATTTATTTTTTAAAATAAAGAATCTTAAAGAAAACTTTTAATATAAAGAATTTTCTAAAACTTTAAAAGATACGTTATCACCCCATTTTTTCTCGATTGTGGCTAAAGTAAAACCATCAACGGGATAAAATTGGAACCATAGTTATCATGCAAACATTCGAAACAAAAGACTTAAATATCTGATCAAACGCTTGACAAACGGAAAAACTTAAATACTCCAAAACATTAGTTACTAAGTCTATTATATAGGAAATACTAAAACTATTAACTAATATGACACCAATAACTTCCACTGACAGATTCATACATGACGTTATCGTTGTTGGTGCCCGTTTTTTCAAATGCTGAGATGCATATTATATTAGATATGGCTAACTAAGCTTATGTTCATACAAAACAACATTCACACAAATGTTATCGCCACAATTGTAACATTTAACACTGCACTTGAAAACACTGTGATTTTTACATATAAATTATGCGAGTCATGCACACATGTAAAAAACACAATCTAATGCACATGATATCTCAAACTGTCGTAGTGTGTGGTCAACCATCTCATTTGACTTAACCAGGTACAGCGACAGCAATATGTACAGGTTATAAATAAACTTCTGGATGATTATGAACACGTTGTAGTATATTTAAAATCACATCGAAATACTTTGATACTGATCAAATATTGAACATCATACTAGTGTATGCATTTCGTTTTAAATCACATAAAACTTACTGAATCAACCAAATAACCATTACATAATTAATTAATAGCATAGATCAAATATTTAATAAACGATCTTGGCATTGCAATCCCAACCCATCACTTAACTTGTAGCAGTCCACAAGATTAACCGGATTAATCTAATTCAGTTTTAATAACAAAATCCATTTGTCTGTTATCGAGATTTTCATTCAATTCTGACCAAACTTAACTCGATTTTGGATCATGCTTCTTAACTTATTTCGTATAAATTATTTTAGCACCGTGTTGTATCAACATGTAGCATGAATCTCATTAATAAACGTTGATTAAAATCACCCACTTCACATTTTGGGATTTCAGTGAAGCTGAAATTGAGTTCGTATCAATGACTTTTTGGCCAAAGTTGGGTGACGTATGGTCAACCTCGGTTGTCCAAGCTCATCTAACTCAAATGTGCATCCATATAAAATCATCAAATTTGGTTCAAAAATTACCTCACATCAGTGTATTCAACCTTATTATTTTCCTAATAGTTTCTCTTTCAATTCTCAATCGCTTCTTGCAAACTCAAACAGGGTTTCACTCGCAAGATAAAGGCTAGTGTATAAATACTGCTCAAATGTTGCTTAATTAGATGCTAAATCAAACCTCGAACTATCGTCGCTAAAACACGTCACAACCAACCCACGTTTAAAATTCTACTTTCAATTAACACGTCTATGATAAATTAGTTTTTTATTCGTTCTAACAATTACAATTGAATTAACATTATTTTATATCATTTTTAAATAATTTTGTTAGGATTATAAAACTACTGAAATATTTAAATAAATATACTATAAACTTATAAAACATAGAATTTGTTTAAAATAAATAAAATACATTTTAAAATTTTTAACTGATAATTTTTTATGTTAATTTATTTTAAAAAATTTATTAGAGATTTTGATTAGGCTATATCCGTAGCGCCATCACGGGCTAGGCTAGCGGGCTCGAGCGAGCTGCGCTACGACCCTAGCGGGCTTGGCCTTTCGGGTTTCACACATCGACTAACCCGTTCCTCTCCCTCTCTTACACACTTTTTTTAAATTGTATTGGGTATTTGGTTTGATGGGTTGCCATACTAAACAGAGAGGGCTCCAAAGAGCTTATAATAGGTTTTATGGTAGAGCTAATACGGCGCTGATACCATAGAGAGAAAGCTTAGGGGCTCATTATAGAGCTAAATTCTAATCCATAATTCATAGTATATAACAACAGGGACATAATTGTAATTTACTGTGAGCAAAATTAACGTTTCGTACTCTCATGCATGTCATATCCGATTTTTTATCCATCATGTACGAAGCTATCAATTCAGCCCAAACCACCACTCACCATACGACACGTGGCGGCTTCCTTTTTTACTTTCCGTAGTCCAGAGCGCACCGGATGAAACGGCAGAGCGCCTTTTTTGCATACATCACACACACACACACACACACACACACACACACACACCTGATACAAACCTTTGACCGCAAAACCCTAACTCATCATCATCCTCATCGCTTAGCAACAATGGAGTTCAATCTTCGAGGATTGGATGCACAGATGAAGCCAAATCAACTGGTTATACAAGGTAGGTACACACCACCATCATCACTCATTCATCCTCTTTTCATATCTTCCAAGTATTTTTAAAGAGGCTTATTCGGTTCGATTTTATGAATTTGGGATTTCGGTTGATGTTTGCATGGCGTTGTTGTTGTTTTACAGAGGGATTATGGAGCGGAACGAGTACTGTGGACGGCGGCCATGGTGGCGGATCTGTGGTTATCAGGAGGGAGGCGATTGAGCGTGAGCTCGAGAAGGAGAGGATACGGGAGGACATACTGGCGGAGGATGTAGCGCGTAATAGACGAGTTTTGGAAGCGGAGGTCAGGAGAGAAATAATGATGGAAATGGCGATGTATGGCGGCAGGGGATTTCCGTCGTCGTTAGTTATGCTTGGAACGTCTCCGATCATCCACAACAACGATCGGTTGGATCCAGGAATGCCGCGTGGTCAGCCGTCTGCAATGGAGAAATCCGGCGGTGAAATTGGGGGTGTGGAGGTGGTTCCCTTCCGGCCGGTTATTAGGTCATCAGGCGAAGCCAAACAGAAAGTTATTGGTCTGGTGAGTATCGTTCATTAATTCATTCTTGTAAATGTGTGTGTGTGTGTTTTCATGTTGAATCTTTCTTTGATTTATAAATCCCAGTTGGGGGGTTGTTTGGTTGGTTTTCGATGAAGTCCTGTATGGATAAAGTTCTTGGATTAATATGTCTGTATAGACCTGCAAGGTTTTTGTTGGAGAGGGTTTTTGTGTTTTTTAATTGGAAGTGACAAGTTTGGAAAAACTTGGCTTTATGCATAAAGCTCCCCCTAAAAGCCGGAAAAGTCACTTCCTATATAGCATTAAGCCACTACCAAACAATCATGTATAACAGACTCAATAAGGATCGAGTCTCATTAAGCTCGTTAAGTTGCTACAATTGAGTCTCATTAAGCTCGTTAAGTTGCTACAAAACAGGCCCTTAGTGATTTATTTTGACGAAGAAGGTCAGAATTAGGTTTTCTTTGTTAAGGTATTATTCATGGTGGATTATGTTTGTTTCATTGAAGTTCTAAATTTCATAGTTTGGGTGATGCCCCAAGGAGCAATACTTTGTTAATTGAACTAAGATTAAAGTAGCCTTAATAGTTGAGATATTTGTTTAGGTAGTTTGCTGTGTTTTCAATTAATAAAATGGGTGATTTCCCTTTGTATTGTTTGCTTCATTAAGAAACCTAAACATATGAGTCATGTTGTTAATCTTGCAATTTAAGATGTGCTAAATGATAATTAATTTTAGCTGATATACGTGATTATGAGAGTCCATTCATTCTTGATGAATTCATGGCTTACTTTTACAAATTACACGTTTCTTTCGCTATGAACCGGATGACAAAGGAGAGCGTTACACGTGTCTTGATTGTCCACAATCATCATGAATAATAAACATGAACATGCATGAACAGTGGTAGATCCTTGATTTTTTCCTAGCGGGGGAACTTTTAAGGTAGATTAAAGGTCCGTAAAGTCGTCAGATGTGTTTTAAGTCTAGTTTCGCTGTTTCGAGGGATTTCTCAAATTTTCTTGGTTGATTTCAAGGTATTTTTAAGTTTTTTTTTTGTTTATTTCTAGGGACTTCTTTCAGTTGTTTTGGTTGAGTACGAGAGTTTTTTTTGTTCTTTGGTTGTGGTGGGTACTCTTTTTGGTCAAATGGGGGCTTAGACGAGAAATTACTAGGGTGGAAATATAGTACAAAGTTTAAAATGAAATGTTCTTAACCTTAAAAATTCATTTTTTATTTTTTAATGGGAGCCCTTCCCACCTTAATTTACAAAGTAAATCTGCCCCATGTGCATGAAATATTCATGATGAATTGATACACCTTTTATGATGAATGATACATCAATCATGATGAATAACTTGTGAATGCATGGGATACATGGCGCACACTCTCTTTTGTCCCCTGTTTCACAATGGAACTTAGGTTTTCAATGGAACCTATATGAACCAAGCTTTAAAAGGACACACTCCACCTCTTTTTTTAATTTATTGATCAATTAGGACCATCCTAACATCCATGTGTTTCTAACTCCCAATTATTGGAACTCCCAAATGCATAAGTTGGTAAAATTGAAATCCTCAAATAGGGTTTATTAAATTTTGAGGAATATAACATCAATCTGTAGTTTGCAAGTCTTGGTATTGCCATGTTGAACTCTGGTTTGGTGCATTAGTATAATAGCTATCGATAGCAATGTACAACAAGATGACAGAAGTTTGTTTAGGATGTAGATATATACACACACACACACATAATAAAAGTGTTGTATTGCAGGGAAAGGCGAATGGTGCAACCGTGCATGAAGCAAAACGTAAAGCAGAAGGTTCGAAGGAGTGGAGCTGTGCGGTTTGTGGGATAAGTGCGACGAGTGAGCAAGGTCTGAATGAGCATCTTGTAGGGAAGAAACACAAGTCCAAAATGGCGAATGCCCGCGACTCTGCTGAAATTGGCATGCCATCGAAAAGGAGGAAGTCAGAGGAGAAAGAAGCAAAGAAATGTGATTCCAAAAGTGAAGCAAATGTTTTCTGGTGTGAGATGTGTGATGTAGGACCTTGTTCTGAGAGTGTTATGGAGGCGCATCGAAGAGGGAAAAAACACTTGAAAAGGCTTCAGAAAGAATCTGGAACCAAAAAGGAGAACGAGAAAGCCGAAAGCAGGGCAGAAACAGAAGTTGCAGGGGAATGGATCCCATGATATCTATCCACCATACTATACATACATACATACAAAGAGTAGATATGGGAGGAAATTAAAGCAAAGGGTGGTTTCTTTATCACCCTCCAATTGGTCAAGAAACAGCCATTTTGAGGTTTTAGTGTAGGTTCATCTTCTAAATTTACTTGCTTTATAGATATAGTATATACACACACATATATGTATATGACAGTTAGGGCTGTTTTTGGTTTCTTAAACTATATGAACATTTTGTGAAGTAATTTGAAGTATAATTACGATTAATATTGTGTGTTGTACTTATTGTAAGATAAAATTCATATGCACGAATAGTGATCAAGGGACGTTTACTTAAACATTTACCCGGTAAGTGCTTATCGGTGAAATTGAACATTTTCATATCGGACAATATTTTATTCTCTCAAGACGGTATCGTACGCAACAATTTACCCGGTAAGCTCTTACCGGATAAGAGTTGTCGATCTCACTTACCGGGTAAGACTCTCGGTTGATGCTAACGCTACTCTCGGTTCATGGTGTCACTTTTACCGGGTAAGATTCTAGTCCTTTTTATGATCGTCCTGTATAGTAAATTGACTCGGTAAGCAATTACCGGGTAAGCATTAAGTAAACGGCCCCTAAATAAGAGAATAATAAAACGTTGAAATTATATGTTATTAATGCAACCTGAGGTTGTAGGCTAGGTTGCCACATACCCTCATGTTCACCTTAGTTTAAAGTCACATTGTCATTTTGAATGTAACTCAACTGTTTTCGTGTTATTTTATTTCATTATTGTTCTCGTTTGAAATATAGAGAAGGAGATGGTTGCATGTTGAAGGCAACAAGGCATGCCTTTCATATAACAACAAATTGTTCGAATCTTTTATCTTGTTGATGCAGCGTAGGGTTGCAGAAGACTCGACAGACATCTAAACCCAAACGGATGATGATAAACTTTTATATTATCAAACAACCAGTCTTCTATCATAACTAATAACCAAATGTTTAAACCCGATTAACCAAATTTTCAATTAAATCCATCCGTTAGCATTACATAAACATAACTAAACGAAATAAAAACAATTTTCGATTAAATATATATAAACAAAATATACTAATGCTTATTGTGTTAATCTAACATAACCGAAAGAAAACATAAAAACAACACTCTACATTAATTAATATTTATTAATAATAAATAAATAGTATTTATTAATAATAATTAATCATTTTAATTAATTAATAATTAATATTAATAGGGTATATTTCTTGGTCTTGAGTTTGCTGATGAATCAATTAGGGGCCGTTCGGACAGAGATTTGGAAGCAGAGAAATGGAAATGGATGTGAATCCCTTGTTTGGGAGAATTGGCAACAGAGAAATGGAATTCTCTGGAAATTCATTGTAGTGTAAAAGTAGAGAAATGCAATTCTCTCCAT